>QZGG01000426.1:0-147270 GCA_006409495.1 Sedum album
TAGTCGCCTTCCTTTTTGCCGGAACTTCTCAAGGTTCATGACCCAGTCATTACCCTCCGAGGCTTCATCCTTTTCGAATTCACCTCTATTGTTCCACCGCTAGCCACCTACTTGTGACATAGCCATCATCCTCATACCTCCTAACTCTTCCAGAGCTTTAAGAATGAGGGCACTGAAGCATCCACTACCTTGGCGCTTCCCTCGGATTGGTTCCTTTTCTGAACCTTTTGCAACCACAAGCGTCTTCGCCACATAGGTGCCTTCGACAGTCGTCTCTTGACCGTCGGCTGGTCCACAATATCCTTTGCGACCTCTTTTGTTTCATCAATTCTTCCGACTAGGATTTGAACTTCACTGCCATCCGTGTGCTCTTCGTTTCCCAAGCACATCTACCCATATACACGTTTCCTCTGATCTGGACATGTACCTGACACGCACTAGTTAGACATGCACACATACCTCAGCATCTTGCTTAAGTACTTGGATCTGGTCTCTGACCTGAACAAGTGAATGTCATACCCATACCATTCTATAGACTTCTCAAGGGGCGTTGTGATGGATTGGCTTAACCGAAAGGGTTATGAGAATTAGAAAACATCACAACTGAAATCGGTTATGATTTACCTCATGTAGATTTTCAAGTCCCTCAAAGGTATGTGGCTTAGGTGGCTAAGTACTCTTCCTTCATGGGGTTATAGGAACCAAGATCCGGAAGGTACTAGGCAAGAAACAAATCATGCACACCATGACATTTTCACTTTTACTAAAGAAGTAATGCATAGTAATCTATCTATAACATGCTGACAGGGTCACGTACCTCAGGCTAATATGCACAATTGCTACCCCTATTCTAACCAATCATTGGAAGAATAACTAGAAGTACCTTACTGAGGAGAAATCATGCCAAGTTCCATTCTGAACTTCTTAAACGGTTCCCTGCTCAGGGCCTTGGTGAAAATATCTGCCGCCTGGTTCTCACTCCTACATGTCTCCAAATAAAATGATGTCTAATCTAAATGTGCTTCACCCTATTCAGATGTACAGAATTCTTAGCAATAATAATAGCATTAGTGTTATCACAATATACAGGAATTCAATCGAAAAGAGATTAAAACCACTTAGCTGGTTCCACAACCATCTTAGGCTCCATCAGTAAGAACTCTATTCCCCCTGAAATACAACATAACTATAAAATCTTGAAGTCTAGTATTGGGTTGCCTAACCCGAGTACTTCTCCTCAATGGAACCACTTCTCTCATGGTTATCCCTTCATCATTATCTTCCTGAGATATCTGATCTAAATTCAGGTACCTCCTGCTGATCCGTATGCAACTGATTATGCATGTGTACTCCCTCAAAGACCGGATCCTCATCAACACCCTCTTGTGTTGATATCCCATCGGCAACCTCCTGTGCCTCATCAACACCCACTTGTGCTGGATTCCCGTCGGCAACCTCATGTGTCTCATCAACACCCTCTTGTGCTGGATTCTATCGGCAACCTCATGTGCCTCATCAACACTCTCTTGTGCTGGATTCGTGTCGGCAACCTCCTGTGCCTCATCAACACCCTCTTGAGTTGGAATCTCTGTGTTGTCTGCATCTGGACATGCTAACACAAAGATTTCTTCCGTAGGTTCCTGATCTACGCGAACCTCACCAGGTTCATGAACCTTTGCAGGATTCCTTGGCATGACATTCCGTCAAATACCACGTGCACACTCTCTTCGACTATCCGAGTTTGTTTTTTGTACACCTTGTAGGCTCTACTATGTGTTGAGTACCCTACAAATATTCCTTCTTCGCTCCTAGCATCAAACTTCCCAAGTTGATGCTTTCCGTTGTCATGAATGAAGCACCTACACCGAACACCCTCAAGTGCGATATACTAGGTCTTCGTCCCATCAACAACTCATATGAAGTCTTATTCAGAAGTGGCCTCAGATATAGGCCCTATTCAGTACATAACACGCAGTGTTCATGGCCACTGCCCAAAACCTCTTAGGCAGTCCACTTTCCAGCAACATGGTCCTGGTCATATCCTCCAGGGTCCTGTTCTTCGTTCAATAACCCCATTCTGTTGTGGAGTCCTCGAGTTGAAAAGTTGTGGCGAACACCATGACAAGCACACCAGCTATTAAACTGTGCATTGTCAAACTCAGTACCATGATCAGATCTGATAATCTTGAGTTTCTGAGCAAGTAGAGTCTCCACTACCTCAACCCAAGTTCTGAACTCATCAAATACCTCATTCTTTGAAGAGAGATATACTGTCCATGTGAACCTTGAATAGTCATCCACTAAAACAAACACATATTTGTTTCCACCAATAGACTGAGTCCTCATTGGTCCGCATAAGTCCATATGCACCAATTCTAATGGTCTACTAGTACTCACTACCTTCTTTGGCTTGAATGAGGTTCTTGTCTGCTTACCTCTTGTACAGGGAACACATACCTCGTCAGGTACATAACCCAGTTCTGGTAAACCACGAACAAGATCCAATCGCTGAAGTTTCTTCATTAACTTCTGATTCACATGGCCCAAACGCCTATGCCAAAGACTAGAGTCATCTGTCCTTGATGACAGACACAGGTACTCATCCGGATCCCACTCGGGGTCGGTCTTGTAAACCCCATTTTCAACAATGCCCTTGAGAAGTATCTTACCTGTACTCAGAGACTTCACAAAACAACCATTAGCTGTGAAAACAACTTCGTTGTTTCCTCCTTGGCAAAGTTGAAAAACACTAAGCAAATCAAATTTCAAATTTTGAACTAAGTTGACATCATCAATACTAACCTTTTTACTCAAACTTACCATACCTATTCCGAAGATTTCACCTTTACTTCTATTTCCAAAGGTGATAGACCCTCCGGAATACTGTTGTAGTGAAGAGAAGTAGTCTATCCTCCCAGTCATGTGACTTGAACACCCGCTGTCCACATACCAGGGACCTGTCCCTCTCTTCACCTACACACAAAAATCAGTTCTTACGAACCCAAATTAGCTTCGCCTTTTTGATTTATTATTAGAACTAGATGCAGCATATGCAGTAATTTTAGTAGAGTTAGTAACAGATTTAACAACTGGATCCTTCTGGGTTTGTGTTCCTCTCCTGGAACTACCAGGTTCATGATCCTTCTGAGTTCGTGTTCCTCTCTTGGAACTATCAGGTTTATGATCCTTTTATCTTTGGAGGCCTTCCTACACTTAGCCCTTAAGTGTCCCTCCTTTCCACAGTGAAAGCAAATCTTCTTTCCTTTGAAATTCTCCTTGCTGAATTTAGCAACTTTCTTTTTCTGCTTCATGAAATCTATCCCAGCTGGTTTATGAACCTGAGCGTTCTTTGCCCAGATGTGATAACCCTTACCATATATTTTCGCTTCATCTTTGAGATCAACCTTTACCCGTGGAGTACTCCTTGGCTCTTCACTTTTGGAACTCTCTTTGCTATGGTAACCTCATCATAACCAAGCCCAGGTTTGGACTTCTTTGTTCCTTGAACAATTTCCATCGTCTTAATGTCGGGTACATGAACCTGCACTCTTGCAACAGGTCTCTGTTTCCTAATTAGTTCCCTCTGAAGCTGTTGAATTCTGACATTCTTTTCAGCAATTTGAGCATCTTGCTCAGCAATGACATTTGTTAACTCATCATATTATCATAAAGACCTTTAATGATATTAATTAGCTGAGCATGTGATGTAAAATCATAAGACTTTGAGGAATGTTTTACCTCTTTTGCTGATGACCCTCCCCGGGCCATGAGACACATGTTCCTCCTCGAGGACTTGATATCACCCTTACTGTCCAAGTCATTGTCTTCTTTGAATCACCCCATGCTGCTAGGGGTGTCAATGAGCCGAGCGTTCTTGAGCTACTCGCGAGCAAGCTCGGTCAAAGCTCGGCTCGATAATAAACAAGCCGAGCTTGAGCATGGTTTCTCGGCTCGATTAATAAACAAGCCGAACATGAGCAGAGGGCTGCTCGGCTCGTTTATGTTCATGAACGGCTCGTTTATCTGATCGATTAAGCCTCGATTATATGCTCGATTAGGACTTGTTTATATACTTGATTAATACATCAATATATTAATAATCATTATAAAAGTAGTGTAATATAACTTAGCTATATAAATATAATAATAAATACAATTTGTTACAAACTAGATGATATGAGATAAAAACATAAGTAAAATCAATATATAAAATTGAGATTGTGAAATTTATTTTATTACGTACCTTGTAATTTATCTTTAATAACACAAATGTACAACAACATTGATAATGTTATGATAGACTTCGTGCGTTAACTAAGTAATGTTTAAAAATACCTATCAGCTCGTATACTGAACGATACTTTTCCAAGTGACAAAGTTTTGCACCCCTATTTACAAGCTTATGGTTGATCAAAAAAATAAATAAAAAATTAAAAAAAAAAAATAAAAAAATAAAAAAATAAAAAAATAAAAAAATAAAAAATAAAAAATATAAAAAAATAAAAAAAATAAAAAAATAAAAATTTAAAAAAATAAAAATATAAAAATATAAAAATATAAAAATATAAAAATATAAAAAAATAAAAAAATAAAAAAATAAAAAAATAAAAAATAAAAAAAAAAAATTGATCAAGCTCGCGAGCCGAGCTTGAGTAGGCAAAAAACTAAACGAGCCGAGCTCGAGCAAGATTTATTAAGGCTCGTCGAGCTCGAGCTCGAGCTCAAGCAGCATGAAAATCAGACGAGTCGAGCTTGAACATGTCAATGCTCGGCTCGGCTCGGCTCGTTTACACCCCTACATGCTGCCATCATTGCCTTTTCTTCTTTGGGCTTCTCATCTTGTGACTTCTCCTTATTAGATGCATCCATCTTCTTCTTTCTACAATCCTTGATAAAGTGTCCCTTTTTGCCACAATAAAAACACTCATCGTCCTTTCCAACGGTTCTCTTCGAAGATGACTTCTTTGAGTTGAGTTTCTGTTTTGCAAACTGTAACGCCTTAGACAAGAGAGCCACGTCCTCATCAGATTCATCCTCTACTTTTTCTTCGAACTCTTTCTCATTTTTCTTGGAATCCTTGTCCTTTCCTTTGGACTTCTTTGACTTTCCTTAGTCACTGACCAACGCGACCTGCTTTGGTCCTTTCTGAGACTCACGTCCCTCCATCTTCATCTTTTCAATGAGCATGTCACTTTCAAGTTTGGACACCAAGTCCTCTAAGGACATTGCCTTTGTATCTGGAATAGCTGATAAAGTTCGGGAAATGTCATCCCACTCAGGAGAAAGTCCTTGAAGGAAATGATGGGTAACTTCCCATTTTTCATATTCCTTTCCCAGCCGTGACAGTGTAGCAAGACAACCTTGAAACCTAGAGTGATACCCATGTATCGACTCTCCCTTGACTTGACGAAGACTCGCATACTTCATCTGTGCAGACAGGATCCTGTTCTTCGTGACGTCACCTGTGCCGTCATATATCCTTCTGAGGGCATTCCAGACCCCTGTTGGGTCTTTATATATCATGACCTTGTCCAGGTCGCCAGGTTCCAACGCTGCATGAAGAACCTTCATAGCCTGTGCGTTTTTCTGAAGTTTCTTGAAGTCTTGAGTAGTGTAGAGAGTTCTTGGCTTCTCCTTGGTCATGTCTTCATCGTCAATGATGAGTTGATGACCTTGTTCAATGATTTGCCAGACTTCACCACCCTTGAATTAAATGAATGACGTGGTTAATTATTATTGGTTAATATATGTTCATTCGGATAACAATCTCAACCCTTCATTCAACTTTTAATTCTAACCCTTGGATAGATCCATATAAGAAATTGTAATATAAATATTTAAATTAGATTCGTAGGGGTAATATATTCAGAGAGTATATACGTACTTATTTTTTGATATTTTGTTATTTTATTTATATGAATATTTATCCATTTATGGAAACTAAATTTTAAAAGTAAATACACATTGGTTGCAATAAAAAATTAATGGGCCAGAATAATTTTTACTACAAAATTTCACTCTATGATAATCAAATATAGAAAAAATCAATAAAATTAATCAAATCATATTAAATTGCACTTATTATATTTGAATATCTAACTGTTAGATTAAAATTGAAAGCATAATTTTTTATATATATTAATCTACTTGATGAAATTTAAATATTAAAATAAATCAATTAAATCCTAATAACATGCTAAATCCATATGAATCAAATTTAATCTTACAAAATTATTATTTTATTATCCTAAGCGTTTCATTACTTAAAATTAAGGAAGCATACAATATAATTATTATAATATAAATCGATTTACATTTAATATCAAATTTAAGTAATACAAATATTTGGTGTGGATTGGATGCCACGAAAATGTATGTACCAAATCAAAAGTTTAAGGGTTTAGTTTAGAATAAATGATCAAGCATATATTACACATCTTATATCCTAGGCATATACCCCAACCCTTAGGCTTATACTCCAGGAGTCCAGTTCCTGTGCTACCTACTTAAAATTTTAGCCAATAGATTTGTGCCACGTGCACAAATCTGTGTATAAAGTTTGGTGCATTTAATGCATCTGTGCATATGAGACAAAATTAGGTGCAGATAGGACAAAAAAATAAAGTGCAGATTGTAAACCGTTGGATCACTTTGATCCAACGGTGTCACAAGTGGGTCGCAGAGTTCACAAATTAATGCCTGGGTCGCAAATGAGCGCCCCTCTATACTCCAAACCCCAAACCCCAAACCCTTAGGCTTATACCCTAAACCCAAACCCTTAGGCTTATACCCGAAACTCCAAACCCCAAACCCTTAGGCTTATACCCTAAATCTCAACCCTTAGGCTTATACCCCAAGCCCCACACAATTAACTCTATATCTCAAATCCCAAACCCTATACCCCCAACCCTTAACCTTCTACAACTTTATCCCATTCAACTAAATCGTTCGTTCATTCTTATAACTTAATGAAACCAATTATATATGAGTACATGAAATAAATAAAACCATAGGAATTAAGTCTAAATGATATTTTGCTACTTTTTCTTGCATAACTTCAAACCCATAGAATGTGATATATTTGAATGATTATTGATTCACTAACAGACATCATTATAAATTATGAAATCCAGTTGTTGGATTAAAATTGAAAGTATTATTTCTAAATATATGAAAATTGAGTGATGAAATTTAAATTTTAAAATAAATCCATTTGATTTTAATAATATGCTAAGTGCATATGTATCAACTATGTATCAAATCCTTTACCCTATACCCCAAACCCTATACTCCAACCCCCAAACCCCCAAACCCTTAGGCTTATACACTAAACCCCAAACCCTTAGGCTTATACCCCAAACCCCAAACTCCGAACCCCAAACCCTATACTCCAAACCCCAAACCCTTAGGCTTAATTATTGAATGTGCATTACAATATTTTATCAAAAAGAAAGTGTGGTTAAATATGGTGTACATACAAATTTTCTAAATTTAATTATTATTCAATCAATTAATAACCACGATTGTTTTATTTAAGTCGGTTAATATAAGTTGTTGGATTAAAATTAGAATATTAAACCTAAATATTAAATCTAAATATTTATTCATTATCAATTTTCCTTCACACTTTCCCTCCTCTTTTTTACTCTCTTTTTTATTCCACAAAATATTTTTCTCTCACCCATTATTTATTCTTGTAAATTTCCCCCTCAATTTTCCCTCCTCATTTCCCTTCATAGGTTCATCATTACTGTAAACATACTTTTGCAACATACATAACATAAGTATGTTGCGTAACCGAACGAGAACAAACAACCCCTAACCAACCATCATAAATATTTGTACTATTCACTTTCAAACGACGTTGAAAAGTCAACAAGCTTTCCCTGTTCCATGTAATGCAACATATAGTGTGATGTTGCGTTACAGTATGTTGCATTAGTACATCATTTTAAGTGATGCAACATATGTTTAGATGTTGCGTTAGTGTATGTTGCGAAAGTGATCTAAGACAATGTGTCCTCTTATTCAATGTCAACTTAAATGTCGCACGGAACTTATGTAACATACACCTATGCAACACCAATTTCTCAATGTTGCAAAAGGATCAAAAGTACGTAGTGGATGTATCATTGTTACGGAGTGTTCTTCGGCTGAAAAAGCGAAATTGCAAGCTCTTAGATTGGCCCTAAAACTTGGAGATAAGCTGGGAATCACAAAGCTGATTATTGAAATAGATAGTATTGCAGTTCTTCAAATGATGCGTTATTATCGAAAGCCATCTGATCATATGAAGGAATTACTGGATGAATGTTTACATATGTTGGCGAAACAAACTGGCTGGATACTACAAGCTATAAGAAGGGAGGCTAACACCTTTGCTGATGAAGCTGCTAAACGATCAAGATTATATAATCTGCAATGGAATAGGATGGATTGTTGTCTTAGGTTCCTCAAGGATTTGTTCATCTGTTGAAAGTCCTCTCTGCTATTTTCTCAATTGTATCAAAAAAAGGTTTATCCTTAGATATTACTGGTTTTTCATAATTACGATATATTTTTGAATTTGAAGACCCCGTAATCTCCAAACCAGGTTGTGCATTTTCATTCGGATATTAAAACACAATTTTTGTAAGCTTCAAAATAGTTTTTTCCATATTTTTCTTAAACTTATCCCTATACATAGATAGAGAAAAGATTCAGAAGGACAATTAATATTTAGTGAGAGCGTAGGATAAATCTCATTCGTCGATTTAATCCGACGGATGAGATTTAAAGTTAAAAAAACCTCCACATTCAATTGCTTCGTGTTTTTCGCAAATTCAACCGTCAAATTGAATAAAAAAACTTTAATCTCAATCATTTAATTAATCAAATCAACGGTTCTGATTTTGTCCTTCTGGCTTTAAATAAATTAATATGCTTAATAAGAAACACTAAAAATGTCAAATACAAAACAGGTCCAACCGAATAAATTTGGGCAAATTACTGGAAACCACCCATAAATATGGGTTTTTTCCAGAAACCACCATTATCTTTGAAAATTATAAAGTCACACCTATATGTTTATAAAATATCACCCATATGTTTAAATATAATTGAAATATTAATAAATATATGAGTGTGACTTTATAATTTTCAAAAATATGGATGGTTTCTGAAAAAAACTCATATTTATGAGTGGTTTTCGGTAATTTGCCCAATAAATTTACCTAATCGTTCAAGCGCTGCTGAGTAAACCACCGGGTCAGAGGTTGAACAACGACTCAATCTTTCCCTTCATTAACAAGGCAATAAATCTGAGTGAGTGGTTGTCTCGGCGCATGCATTGACATTTTTAGAGAACCGGACGGACGGACAATTTGACTATGAGAAGCACACGAAATGTCGCCGCAAAAGCTGCTGCTGCTGGAGCTGTGTCGGTTGGTTTTCTTGTATCAATTAATCATTATCAAACAATTTTCAAAGCTTTAGGGTTAGGGCTATTTACTGTAGGTTGAATCTTTATTGTTAATATTTCTGCTTTGATTTTTATCCTTTTATAGGCGAAAGGGGATTGTACTCCTACAATTGACAAACAAGTGAAGACCCAAGTGATCACGGTGAAATCAAAACAACTCGGTAACATCTCTGGAAGTAAGAAAATGAAAGCTGGGGCTCGGAGATCTCAAAGGATTCGCAACTCGGTTAAGCCAGCTGGAAATCATGATAACAAGCAACAGGTTTATGATTTGGAGGATACTAGCAGTGAAACACGAGATGAATCTGTGGTGAGGGAAATGTCTGTAGAATTAGTTGAGGGTAAAAAACACAAGGGTGGAACGGGTCAAATGGTGAAGAGAAATGGAACAATGTTCACAAACCCTCGTTAATGAATGGCGGTGTTGATGATGTTGGACCTGAAGAAGAGGTGCAAGTCAATAATGTGGATAAAACTCAACTGGTGGTTGATAACTGTAATGGGCATTATGATGGTATTCCTGCTAGATCAGATGGAAATCAATGTGTTAACGATGTTGACGCAAATCAAGAAGTGGTATTAATATAAGCTGTCTCTTGAAATTGAAACTGATATTTGATATCCGAATATGTCAGTGATATTTATATTGTTTGCTCCAAGTAATTAGTTGTTTCTTTTCATGCTTTTTGGAACAGCACGTTGAGATGTCATCAAGTCAGAAGATCAACGATAAAATTAATAGATACAAAAGTCTCTATAGCAAAGCAATGAGAAGGGTTAGCCTGATATATTTTCTGACTAAATTGTGTTATATTATTTTTTGAATCCATATTGTTACTTTCGGCATCAGAAGCGATGCATCGCACGTACACTTATTTGTTGACTCGACTTTATTTGCAGCTTGAAGCTATGACCGAAGAAAGGAACTTGCTAAGCAGGCAGTTAGCTGTGGCTGAGACTAAGATAGGAGTGGTATGGTTACTGAATATGCAAGTTTACTAAAATGCTACAGAGTAATCAAAAGCATGAGTAACCTGATGGAGTACCTTTGTTTGACACTACTTTTTTCATCAACAAACAGCTTAATGATTTCAAAGATCATCTTAGTGAGGTCACCAAGCGTCTAGATCGCGCTAATGAAAGACTAGAAGCGGTATGGCTATTCTTATTCTTAAACAAAGAGGCAATTATCTGAAATAAGTGCTGCTTACTTATTTGTTAAAATGATCATTTTGACTTTTGCTTTCAACCTTGGGTCTTTGCTACCATTTAAAATATTTTTTAATTTTTTTCATTGAGTCATTCACTGAAGCTATACATTTGTGTCGCATTACAGTATGAGAAGACAACAAACCCTCTGTTGGTAGATATGCTGAGAGATTTTCTTACAACTACAACTCAGTCCCAAACTGTAGAGGTTCCCCTAAAGATTGGTTCAGTTAAAGATGCAGGCTTGGACAACGCCACCAAGCCTCACACCCGAAGCGCCAAGAAACGAAAAGTCACGTAAACAGTCCAACGTTGAGCCGGCAGTTAAATGTTAAATTTCCCATGTACATCAGTCCTTTTGTTAAGACCGGAAAATTGTGATGTCTTTCCTCTGCAAGAAAGACCACCACCAAAATTTGGGATCCAGCGTGAAATGTGATTTACATGTGATCATTGGCATCAAATTGATTTAGTTGCTTACTCTTTTAGTGTTACAGATGAGCAAAGTCATCAGTCAAAGAATTCTGTTGGGAAATGATTTCCTGTTGTGAAGAAAAATTGAGGTATCTGGAATAGTTAATTATTGCAAGAATACTGTTGTTTGAAATGATAAAAAATCTTTGGTATCAATTTTATTTCAGTTTGTCCAAGTTCAGTGTTTAAGTCATTATTGTTTGAAGTCTTGTTTAGTGTTTGGATTAAAAAGTGTATGAAACTAGGCAGCTTGAAAGATTACTGTTGATTTGTGCTGAATGAGGACGGTTAGATTTTGTTAGTGAGGGTATGTAACATCCCACGTCGGACAACAAGGAAGAGAAAATTTGCAAGAATAAGTAAGCCTACAAAAAACATTGTCACCTAAAGTATTATAGTTATCATGTAAACATCCTAGGTTATGGTGATCTTGGGCACTTTGGGTGGCATGAGTTTCAGGACATGATCGGATACTCTGATCAGATCGTTGCACATTATTGTATGCTCTGATCGGATCGTTACACATTATTGTATGCTCTTGGTGGCTAACTTAATTCATTATGAACTTATTTTTTTAAATGAGCAGCTTGCACGACTTATTCTCGTCTCTGAAAAATTGTGCAATAGCCTAACCACAATAATGCCAAGCAGCCTTGTATAATTCAACATTGAAGCCATCTAGATCCGCCGCTTTACAATTAAGTAGATTCTTAATAATACGTTTCCAACAAGCTTGATGCAATCACTTGTTGGTGTTTTAGATGTATTTATCATGTGTGGCCACACATGATTGATTATTAGTACATGAACTAATGCATACATCAATGCATAAATCAAAATATGTCTAGATGACGGACGTGTATCCATGTGTCAACAGATGGGTCCCCACGTGTCAGTCTCAGTGCGTGACAGTTTTTATAACTGCTGAACAGTTATGGAACTTGTCCCCATGTGTCACTCGCTGAACGTGAAAGTTTAAGTAACTGCTAAACAGTTATGGACAGAGTGAGAATGAAAATTGCTTAGTGGTTTTAGACTACTCAAGTAATCAACTTTACAGCGATAAGCCCGGATTGCAGTTGGCACGGTTTGTCTTATCTCACTGTAGCTTTTGTGTAACTGTAAGGCTTTAGTAAGGGGCAAAATATTGATTTCAGAAAATAAATACACGATTCAAGCCGATATCAAGTTTCCATTTGATCAAACCCCGAAGCAACAACAGACACACTTTGGTGGACCTAACCGTGATCCTAAGAAGCATTGTCTGTGAGGAAAGCATGTCCTTGGCGAGCGCTAGTCGGTCTCAGACATCCAGTGTCAAGAAGGCGCACACACTCGTATAATTGAAATCAATATTTGGTGATCCGTGGCAACTGTTTGTGAGATGGCAAGCAAGATGGAGAAGTTGGACAAGTTTGAGGGAACTGACTTCGGTCGCTAGCAGAAGAATGCACTTCCTGCTGACCAACATGAAGGTGGCGTACGTCCTGTCCACGTCCGTTCTTGAGGTGGGTGATGATGCTCTAGTGGATGCTTTGAGGATCAGGAGTACGTGGGAGAACGCTGACTACATCTGCTGTGGACACGTCCTCAATGGTATGTCTGACTCTCTATTTGATGTTTATCAAAATGCTGAATCGGCTTAAGAAACTTTGGTATTCTCTTGAATCCAATTACATGACAGAGTACGTTCTTCTGGCAACACTGACAATGAACCCAACAAGAAATTTTCCCAATCAGGGAAGGGTGTTAAATGCTAGGGTTGTGACATCTCAAATGAGGTTGTCATTTTGTGAAAGGGAAGAAGGATAAAGTTCCAAAGTCTGGTCAGAGTTCTTAGGAACCTGGACAGTGTTCTTATCAAGTTCAGAAATGGACAGGTCCCTATGAGAGAAATGTGTCATGTTTGACATCTATTCTTGTGTTGGATTATGTTTCTAACATTTCCGAGACATTTTATATGCAAGATGATGAAATATTGATGGAACGTATTTATACGATCCATCATTTTCTCATTTCCATCTATTTTATATGTTTTTTGTGTGAAATATTACCTTTCCGTAGTGTTTTGCATTTTCGCATTTTTGGAGTGCAAAGGAGCTTTTACACGCTAGTGGAGCATTTTAGGCGAATTCGGAGCACGAAGACGAAGGAATATAGCTAGATAATGGTGGATGAAGTCATGCTGACGCCAACCGCGGACGCTAAAGAATACTCTAACGGGTAATAGGAGATATAACTAAAATTTGGTAAGATCTCTAGCGGAACTATCTAATTCGAACAATTATAATTTACTAAATTGATTCATGTCTGGTCCGTAATTACTAGTTGCAACGAGATTCCCTAAACTGTATTTTTCTTATATTATTAATACCCTTAGTTGTAAGCTTTAAACCAATCTCAACACCCCTTTAGGAGTAGGATTAGTAGTACAAACTCTTACACTAGATTACTTTCTCTTGGTTCAACCCTACCTACTGCTACACTAGTATTTGGTAGGATTATGAATTTAGATTTGCAGTGCACAACAAAGCTCTGTCAGATATCATGGTGGATTGGCTCTGGTGCTACGAAGCACGTGTGTAGGGACGGAGCTTTGTTCAAGTCGTTTGGTCCAACGAAAAATGGACGGGTCCTTCACATGGGAAACAAGTCCACTGCAATTGTACTTGGGCATGGACAAGTAGATTTGGAATTTTCTTCAGGAAAGACTTTAACTCTTTGTAATGTGTTGTTTGTTCCTTGTGTTAGAAAGAACTTAATTTCTGGACTTGTTCTCAATAAGATGGGTTATCGGCAAGTGTATGAAGCCGATAAATTTATTTTGACTAGGTGTGGTTTGTTTGTTGGACGTGGTCATTTATTTAATGGAATGTTTAAACTTAGTATTTCTAATGTTTCAACATCTGTTCACATGTTGTGTGCTCATGATAATGATGTATCAGAAGGACGGGTCCCATCAAAGGACAACTCCTCTCTGTGGCATGCTCGGCTTGGACATGTTCACTATAAGAGATACTGGACAAGTATAAGGATGGAATGATTACCATGTTTAAAAAGCATATTGGAAAATGTAAAACTTGCATGCTTACTAAGATCACTAGACAACCTTTTGTCAATGTTCAAAGAGAAAGCAGTGTGCTTGAACTCGTTCACAGTGATTTGTGTGACTTTCATGCAACACCAGCCTTGGGTAATAAAAAGTATGTCGTGACGTACATCAACGATTGCACTTATATATGTATGTGTACTTGTTGCACAACAAGGATGAAGCTTTTGATAAATTTAAAATTTACAAGAGTGAGGTCGAAACTCAAAAGGAAGTTTTGATCAAAAGACTACGCACCGATAGAGGTGATGAGTACTTTGATCCAACCTATTTTTAATCTGTTGGATTTGTTCATGAAGTCACTGCTCCTTACACATCGCAACAAAATGGTGTTTCGAAAAGGAGGAATCGAGTGTTAAAGGAGATGGTGAATTCCATGCTCTCCTAGTTGGTACTGAGTGATGGATTTTGGGGAGAGGTTATGCTTACAACATGCTATATCTTAAATAGGATTTCAAACAGAAGGAACATGTCCACTCCATCAAACTTTGGTTCAAAAGGAAACCCAGCTTGATTTATGTACGGGTCTGCGCTGTAGGGCGGTCGTTTGTGTACAGATCCTAAACATAAGACACTTGGTGAAAAAAGTGTAGAGTGTATATTCTCTGGATATACTAAACACTCGAGGGCTTATAGGTTCTATATAATTGAACCAAATAAGTTCTATTCGGTTCATTGAGCTATTGAATCGAGGGATGTTATCTTTGATGAAGGACGTTTCCTTTCAAAGGGCTCCGTTACTGATTCGGGACCTGTCCCTTTCAAGGACTTGGACTCAGAACAGGGTGACGAGGGACACTTCCAAATGAAATCTATTTTAAATGGTGGGACTCTTACTTCTGATGTTCAGAATGACACTGTTTATCCTTTCGATGAACAAGTTTCTGAAATAAGAAAGGATACTCGAGTAAGAAAAGAAAAGTCATTTGGTGATGATTTTTAAACTTACTTGTCAGAAGGTACGAGGGATGAAAACTATACCCAACAATTGTATTGTTACATTGTTGAGAATGATCACAGAACCTTTGATGAGGCTAGGAAGTCTTGTGATGCATCTTTTGAGCCAATAGATAATGATATGCAGTCCATCATGGGGAACAGTACCTGGTCACTTACTGACCTACCATCGAGTTGTATACCTTTGAGAAGTAAGTGGACGTTCAAAAAGAAAATGAGATCGGATGGAAGTATTGAGAAGTTTAAATCTAGACTTGTGGTCCAAGGCTTTAGACAAAAGCAAGGGACGGATTACTTCGACTTGTACGCTCCACTTGCTCGAATGTCAACCATTAGGTTGTTGATTGCTTTGACAGCAGTTCACAATCTAGTCATCCATCAACTGGATGTGAAAACAGCTTTCCTAAATAGAAGGTTGGTGGAGGAAATATACATAAAACAACCTGAGAGATTTGTCCTCACTGGTCAGGAATATAAGGTGTGTAGACTGGACAAGTCCTTGTATGGACTGAAACAAGCTCCTAAACAATGGCATCAACGATTTGATAAGATTATGTTGTCGAATGGTTTTGTTTTAAACCAATCAGACAATTGATCTTAGGAACATTCACACAGTGTATCCAATCAACTTAAATTAACGTATAACAATCCAAACATATACCCTTAATTTCGAACACATGTGACCTATAAGATGTGTCATCAAAGAATATGCATCTCATCCTTCAGAGGAGTCATTTGGCCCTATGTATACATGTGCCAGGGAATAAGGGACTCTCTTATCCCTCATTGAGTGGTCAGTTTACTCTATGAATTCATTAACAAGTGAAAGTCAACTTCTTTAAGCCATTATTATATGGCTTGTATTGGAATTTTAAAATACAAGATCCCATCATGAGTTTTTGTTAAATCCATCTCTAAACTATCATCCATTTCTAAAAGCTTCTACTTCAATTTTTTAGCGGTAAACTATCAACATGAGTTCATTTAGTTCAACCCTTGTTACTATCTAATCTATGTAAAAGGCATTACATGGCATTTTAACATATATCAATTGAATAGATGTCGTTACAAAAAAAGCTTGTGAATAACTCAGCAAAAAAGAAAGTCGAAAAGAAGAAAAAAGCCTCATCATTTTGCAAACCCTCATAAAACTCAGGCCATGCAAAGAGGGCTTATCTCTGTGCTATCTGTTTTTTACAAAGCAAGCTTTGTTTCAGCTGATTAGAAGGTTGAAATGCAGCGTCTGTGACGCGCAACGGTCTTCTTGATCTGCCTAGTTTCTTGCTTCCAGGCTTTCCCTATATCCGACGCAATACTGATAGCATCCAAAGATGCACCTGACAGACCTCTCCCTGTGAACCCAACAGCGTATAGTCCACTTTTGCCTTTCCACGCATGTGGGAATGGCGCATTTGGCATCCCATTTTCCGCAAAAAATTCCCTTTCCTGAAAATAATTGTAACAATTTTTTCATTAGGCTATTGCTCCTTAAAATCTTTGATTTTGGACATTTTTGAAATCAGGGGATTTATTCACCTTGAGCCAGTAAGGTACATTGCTTTTGTATCCAGTAGCCAGTACAACCGAATCGAGCTCTAAACATTCACCATTCACAAGCTCCACACCGTTGTGAGAGAATTTCTTGATCCCTGGAACCACATTGATCCCTCCTGACTTGATTTTTGCAAGTGCACCGATATCCAGAACGGGTGTTTTACCTGCCTTGTTCTTCAACTCCAGTGGGCCCATCGATGGCCGATTGATCCCAAATTTCTCAAGCCTTCCGAATTTCAGCCAGGCTATGATTAAAAGGAGGATGTCCACAAGCCACAATGGCAACCAAGCCATCATCAACATGGCCAGTTCAAAAATTGATTTGCCAAGAAATTCTCTAGGCAAAATATGAACCTGAAAACGGGGAAAACAGAACATTTCAACTCCTAAAACTCAAACATAAATTGTTTCCATAACGTTGAATCAGATTTTTGTTCGCGTACCGAGCTTCGGACAACCATAGACGGTAGGGCTTTGTGGTTGGAGAGGTCTAGAGAAACCTCCATGCCAGAATTTCCGCAACCAACGACAAGTACTCGCTTGCCTTGGAAGCTCTCACCAGACTTATACTCACAAGCATGAAGTACTTTGCCTTCAAACTCAGACAGCCCATCGATATCCGGCACAACAGCCTCAGCATTCTCTCCAGTAGCCACGACAAGCCAACGGCAAATGTACTCAACCTCAAACTGGACCGACCCAGCTGAGGAAATAGTCCTAAGCCTCCACAGCCCGCACGTATCATCATACTTAGCTGACTGAACACACTCATTAAACTGAGGGCTGATACCAAATTTCCGTGCGTAAGATTCCAAGTAGTCGATAAATTGGCGCTTGGACGGGTACTCAGGGAAGTCAGGGAATGAGAGCTTGGGGAGCTGGCAGAAGTGCTTTGGGAGATGAAGCTTGAGACGATCATAGGTTCTCTTCTGCCATAAAGAGGCAATGCAGTCGGCTCTTTCGAGGACCACAAATGGGACACCTTGCTCTTTCAAGCAGGCACCAACAGCAAGCCCTGAAGGCCCTGCTCCGACGATGACCGGGCCGTTGACCCAGACGCATTTGCGTGATAAGAGCTCCTCATGCTCAGAGATTTTAAACAAGTTCTCCATTGTTGTTTAGTGATCAGGGTGTTTTTGAGAGAAGAATTTAGAAGATGGATTTGTTAGTTGCTTTGTATGGTTTTGAGAATTTGGAAGATGTTTAAATAGGAGAAATTTGCATGTGATGAGGATATGAGACCGTTTAATAGATGATTCCAGGCTTAACATATATTTAGTTTAGTTATTTTAATGTTGGTCAAATTCTCATATTTTATCACTTTTGGTATTTTTAATAATGTTAGTTCATAGTCTCTTTTTGTGCTCTAATATAATATATAAAAAAATTGAATTTTATGATAAACACCAATTATGTGGATTCAGATCCAATCCTGCAACATCAAATTGCAGCGACCCAAAACTACGTAATTTTGGTTAAGGATTCATCCAAAACTACGTAAGGTTATAGAAAATAACGTCAAAATGACATCGATTTGATCCTCGCAAGAAATAGATGCGCTGCACCAGAATCAAATGCCCAATTATGTACCTCAACTATATTATTAGCGTTCAGCAATCATGTTTAAGCTGCTAATATAAATTATTCAATTCATTAATGTAATGCAAAAGAGAAATCACTTACTACTAGTTGATATAAAGATTATGGTTAGGAAATTGAGTGATATCTAAACATACTTAACTGAGTTATGGCTGGATTTTATAATGATTTGTAAATTAAAATGATGTTGGAGCACATTATGAGAGGCAAACATGGAATGATTCCATGTGTACAAAGAATGACTCAACTTATTGTAGAGATTGCCTATTATAAATAGACTCCTACTTAATTATGGAAAATTTATAGAAAACAATTATCATATATCTTATTTTGTAGAAAATCATTATTTTATTGATCATATTATAATAGCTTTGTTATCAAAAATTACCATTCATAACTCCGTTATAAAATTGCATAACACGCGCTTATCTGACGCGTGGATATATAATCTTTCTTTTATACTCGTAAAAATCACCATTATAATATCTTATTTTGCAAAAACCCATTATATTAACAATTAATTACAAAATAAATTTATTATTAGTTTTGTTATAAAAACTATCATTTGAGGTATTGAGTGATGTTGAGTACGAGTTTGACATTTCAAAGATGGAAAGTTAACAAAGAAAATAAAACATATCGATCTATTATAATGGTGCTGCCACTAAACAAGGGAACATAATGGTTCAACAAAAAAGTGAACCTAAAAAAATGAAAGACCCAATAATTATCTTGACCTTATATAATTATATGTATGTCTACCTCATTTACTGATTTATTTATTTATTGGTATTACATTGTGGTGGACGTTGTTTTGACATCCACAATGATTGCAATGATTGCAACAGTTACAGTTATTGCGAAATGGGTAGCTGATAGTCATTGTGCAACGATAATAAGCTTTCAGACATGTGTTTTATTTTACAATTTTAGTCGTATTTCTCTATTGAAATCATTCAAAATTTAATTGAAATATCATGTAGCTACTAAATATTTAATAATAAGTTAAATTATCATGGAAGCTTTAGATCAAGTATGATAGGACGGTTGATAGCTATTTCGAATTAGTTATTAAAATGATAGTTTTCTACAATCAACATAAGTAATTTAATTAATAAAATAATACTTAATAACCAACGCCACACTCTTTTAACGATAATTTTAACAGAACAATGATAATGATAAGTGTAATTATGGTCTGCAAAACGAGGTATCATGATAATAATTTTCGCAATTAACCCTTTGATTATTTTTCAAAATAGATAATAGCTAAGAATAAAATATAAGATATGTTTATTAATAGCGTCTACAAATCAATGTTTTCTAATTCCATTTTAATAAGAGAATTGCCTAATGCACCGTCATAAAAGATAATTTTACCTCGAGACCAAACCCAAGATAATTTTAGGTTCTTGTGGATGTAGGGATATTTTGATAAATTATTTAAAATTACCAAAATATCCTGGAACTTAAATTTACTTTTGAGTCAGAAAATATTGGGAACACTGGGTGTATAGCAAAGTTTTTTTGAATACTAGCTAGTGAGAGTCAAACTGATTTTGAATTGCCAGTTGATGCAAATTTGAATGAGAATGCGGATTCCTATGCATTACGCGTCAAGAACTCGCGATGCATGGAATGATAATTTTCTGACACCAATGCGTCAATTAGCAGACAATTATCGAGTTGACTCTGCTTGACAAAATACTAGATACACCGTCCCACAAAGTTTATCCACTTTTTTGATTATTTGTGAGGTATAAAATAATCAAAATGGACAAACATAGTGGGCGGAGGGAGTAGTATTTAAAAGATACTATATTTAGTGTACGTACAGTTGCAACTGACACCAACAAACTAGTCACATGATGCATTAAGGATACATCGCCGTTTAAGTATACAGTTGATATCAACCGACGATAAACGTCTAAAAATATGGATTTAGACCTTTCAAAATGAAGGTTGTTGTGATAAAACCAATCTTCAAACCAGCTTAATTATGTATTCCTAATTAAATAAAGTATTAGTGTACAGAGGTTGTATCATGTGGATCATTTATTTTGGTGGACTCGTGAACCCCACTTTGCATTCGTTGATTGCATTTTATCAATGACTGAGATTGCGCCACGTCATTGCATTTGTCTTTGCATTTGCACGCACATGTCACATGTCACATGCAAAACATGTGCAACTCACATGTCTCATTAATATGTTGGCACAGTCTGATGCATTGATAAACTACAATCAACAAATACAAAGTGGAGTTCATGAATCCACCAAAAAGGATGGATCCACATTAGGGTGTCCAAATCGCCAGAAGGTCCGGTTAAAGCCCGACAGCCCGGCTCGGTAAGCCTTACCCGGTCTGCTAGTCGGCCCAACAGTGGCCCGAGCCCAATGTCTTAAGGTCGAGCTCGAGCTTGTCTTTCGAAACCCACTCGGCCCGAATGTCTGGCCCGACTACAGCCTGAAAATGTCTGTGCATATTATTCGATTTTTGTATGGATATTAGTGTCGAATTTTTATTATTTAAAATATATATTGTTTGACTTTTTCTATGACAACATATACTAAAATATGTAGATTAATAATCAACTCTAGTTTTCACATAACTGAAAAATATGAATATAATAAAAATTGAGCTTGAAATATTAATTCCATTTAGTAGATGTTTAAATATATTTAATTTTTTAAAACAATATATAAAAAACAGAGGATGTGTTTAATTTGTAATTTAATGAAAAATATTAGATATATAAACGATATTTTAGGCATATAAATTATAGCTTAAAAATTTAATATCAACTCAATATATTATCTTTTAAAAGAATAGCTAAATTATATTAAAAATTATTTGACATAATGGAGTATTAATAAATATTTTGAAATGATATAAATATTAAAAAAATTAAAAAACCCGTAAAAAGCCCGCTTCGGCCCGGTCAAGCCCGAAGTCAACAGGCTTTCAAAAGCATGTGGGCTTTTGAATTTTGGAAAGGTCCGACTCGAATTTTTTCAAAAAACTCGAATTTTTTGAAAACCCGAATTTTTTACGATATTTAGGGCTCGGGCTTGGTATTTAGGGTGAGGCCCGGCCCATCCTCATGATACAATCTCTTAGTATACATATCCGCATTTTCAAGATTCGTTTATTTAGAAGTCTTTGTGTAATATTTAGTGTTTTATTACCATTCTACGTTTGATGATTCCTAATTTAAATGACTGAATCATCATCCTTCATAAAAGTAAACCATTCCTACTTAACGTAAGTATCTAATCACCCTTTGCAAAACGCTAATATCAGCCCTTCATGTGAAGAAATTATTTGATGTCATGATTTATTCATTTACTTCGAAGTTGCAAAAGGAAAAAACAAAGCAAGGTTACGGATCATTGTACGTATGTTGATAAAATCGTAGGATATCATCTTTGCTATTGATTATAACTAATACAACGGACGTGAATTACACAAAAAATAAGCTTCAACTCTAACCGTCCTTGTTTTTGCAATTCAACCTCTCAATTTAAATAAAAATCAACAATAATCTCAACCGTCAGATTAATCAAATCAACGACTAAAATTACATTCTTTTATCTTATAAAAGGATGGTGCTACATGCATCGGCCCTTGGTCTGTAGTGTAATTTTAATAGCGGTTTCTGTATTCATATTTGAAATCCTTTGTTGGAAAAAAAAGATTCGTAATCTAATTGGCGGTGGTACGTAAAATGTTGATCATATTTCTCATTTTATTAGTTATGATTTTTATAATATTGATAACAACTTTTGTTAACAATTCACCACATTTGATAATAGAGATGTGTTTATTTGCTAATAGAAATAATTATAGAGTTGGTGAAGTGAAAAACTATTTATTATACTGAAATATTATAATACAAAAATATTATTATATTAAAAAGTTAATATATTTAATGGAATATTTGACGGAATAGTGTCAAGTGGTGAATTGCTAACGGAGATGATTATATAGGTGATTCAATGGAATATTACGATATGAAGGTGGTGTCGTGGAATATCACCTATTTTGAGGATTATTTTATACAATTTACTCAAACAAAAAAGTAAATCGCCACTTCTATTGTTTTTTCGAGATCCGATGAATTTGTTTGAAGATTTCCGTTTGAAACTGACAAAAATATTAAGTGTTTATGAATATATATTATATGTGTTTATGAATCTCACTCATCGCCATTAAATAAGAATGAAAATATTAAGTGTTCTATCACATGTATCATATACATAGTTCTAATGCTAGTATTTATTAAATGGTTCAACTAACTCCTAGCCATAATAACTGAAAACACTTTAGAATAATACAATTTACAATACACGTAATTGTCAACATCTTTAAATATAACTAAGCTTGTCAGGAAGGGTATCTTAACCAAATCCTACTTGTTGTCAGCAGATTATAGTTAGAACATGGTTTAAGGCCTAATCACATGACATCACATGCAATTGAATTCTGGTAAAACCGAATCAAAAAATGTTGTTGTTCTAAACTATGAGAATATTACATTTGTTTAACTTAACAATGATTAATCGAGTCAAACTAATTCTTGTTGATTCATACTTTTTAAAGGTAGCTTAGTTAGCAAGAATAGGGGTATAATTGTCAATTTGTAACCCGTACTTCAGTGTTCGATTTCTGATGGGAACAAGAAAGAGGTTCTGCAGATACCTTGACCATTTTTATAAAAAAATACGCGTATTGTATAACAAGAAAATAATAACAAACTTAAGGAATCTCATAATGTCTTTACTCATCACCAACTAATAACTTCCACCTGATGACCAGAGACTCCGGTAGACCAACTCCATTCAAATCAAGAACGCCAAAATGTTAGCGCAAATAACGGTGGCATCCAATCAGTACATCTTATAATGATGAATTTGGAGATTTGTAGAACATTTTTAGTCTGATTCAAGTGTCACTCGGTACTTGGTTCTACTAGAATACAAAATGGAAGGGTCTACAAAACTCCCCATCCATATATAAAATACGAAAACATATCAAGGATGACAAGAATCAATTTCTATTCATCTCAATGATTCAATTTCTGTTCATCTATTTTAATTAAAAAATAATTTAAATTTCAACCGATATATCAATCAAAATCATCACTTAAAATTAGGTATTCATATCTTACAAAACTTACATATTTCTCAAATTAGGTTGTATGGAATTGCATATATTAGAAGATATTAGGAGAGTTAGTAATTTCAAAATCACCTAACGACCTGATTTTCAGGCCATCACATCAACTTAAAACTCGAATGTTGTGTCACTTCGCATGAATAGAATGAAATTGGAATGGAATGAGATAGAATGGAAAGGAATGATCGTTTTATTCTTTTGTTCACTTGTCTTGTCTAATATAGTTAACGGAATGGAATGACTTGAGGCACCCGAAACACTCGGATCTTCACCTATGACGTGTTGTCATACAAGTAGTCAAATCCATAACATGTTGGAGTGACCAAATCAACAGTAATGAGAGAAATAACCCGAGGTGATGGTGTGATTGGAATGAGAGAATACCACTGATTTAGATTGGAATGAATTTTCACTAATGTTATTTGGATGGAATGGAATGAAAATGAGTCATTCCATTCCAATGACCCAATCAAACAAATTATTTTCTATTCCATCCGGAATGAGTATTCCACTCCATTAAGATTGAATCCTTTCAAACGAACTGAACACAACAGAAATATAATTACAAAGAACGGAAATTATCCTATACTAGAGGTACAACATCACAAACTAAATTATATTTCTATGGTGACACCAATGTAATGATTTATAATAAGATTAAACTCAACTTGTATGTCTCTGAAGGATATAGTTGTGATAGAGCACTTTTGTATGCTACTTTAAGTCCTTTACACTGCTTATATTTCTAACATATTCAGTATAAGATTACGCTTTTGGTGTAGTTTTGTATCTCAGCTATCAGCGACAAATCCGGAGGATGACGTCATCACGCGCAAAGAATATTTCTAAGTTCGGTTTTTGGAGATCAAGATATTCCCAAAGCTGATTTTTAGAGATAAAGATGATTTCCTACATATTTTCTTGCCTAATTATTCGTGGAAACCCTAGAAGGCATAGGTATAAATACTGAGCATGGAGGAAATCACAAAAAAAAGAAAAAATAGAGAGAAGCGACTCAGAGCGGAATTCAGACCTAGCTGCGAGAGCTGTGCGCGCGAGCTACCGATGCGAGCAGGACGACGCGTCACTCTGATTTGCCTTGTTACTTTAGTTGTTTAATATTAATTCTTGAGATGTATACATTTAGTATGTCTAGCTAACTTACTGAATTCGGTTTGGGTTCAGATTGCATGATAATTAGGTTAGACAATTAAGCGAAGCCTTGCACCGCAGACTTAGTTGTAGAATCTATTATCTATAGTTAAACTATCAGAAGTACGTGACTGTGAATGATAGGAGTAACGCTAGAATAGTTGATCACTACCTTGACCGGATTCGTGGTTAATTAGACTATACCGAGTAATAATATCATACGGACTTTGACCGGAATGTATGTGTAGGTTATTAAGCTTTGACCGGACCTTAACCTATGTGAACATTATATCATGTATCTTTAGTGACCAATGATGAACATGGAAATTCATAGTGAAGAATCTGATCCGAGATCATCTCTGCGTTTTTATTAACTTCTTTTATAATTGCTTTCTGATCACGCGCCAGTACCACTTGCGCGACAGTTTCTTTCTTTTTCTTGTTTACTCACAAAACCCCAAATTTAGATTGTAGATCAAAAGGCGACTTCTCACCGTTCCGTGTGGATTCGACCCCAGCTTGTCAATACTATACTAAGTAGGAGAGTCGGGATAAATTTGCAGCACTCAACGATGTGCTCGTCAAATTTTGGCGTCGTTGCCCGAAAACGCGTAAGAGAAGTTTTCTTTTCTTTTCTTTTTGTATTTGTTTTATTATTTACTTTCTGTTTTCTTATATAAAAATTCAAAAAAAAAGTATTAGTTATGTTTAATTTAGCTGTTGTTTTTGTTTTTGTATGGAAGCTAGTGGAGAGAATAGTGTAATCGGTCAAAGAATAGAGACTCCAGACGCTCCAGTGCGCAACGCCGATAACGTCTTTGCTCGCCTACACCCCGCTGAACTCGAGGCAATCAGAAGAGAAGTACGAATAGACCTAGAGCTCAGAGTGGCTGCTGAAGTACCAAGAAACGACAACCAGCTTCAACATAACATGGACGTACGTGCGCCACCACCTGTCGCGCACGTACATGCGCAACCAGTGGCGCAACGCGCCATCAAGGAGATGTCGGCTCCTCAAGCAGTCAATCAACCTTGGTGAGTCGTGCTACCTCCAGATGGTCACTTCGAACTGCGAACCCAGCTTGTTCACTACATACCAAAGTTCCATGGTATGGCTAGTGAAAATCCAGTCAAACACATGAGAGAGTTCGCGGCCATCTGCGAGAATATGAGGAATGGGAACGAGGATCCTGAGTTGTTGAAGTTAAGAGCATTCCCATTCTCGTTGTGTGATTTAGCTAGGCAGTGGTTGATGGGGCTAGCACCAGGATCTATAAGGACATGGCCCGAGTTACAGGAAAGATTTTTGGACAAATTCTATCCTGCGGCTAAGGTGTCATTACTTCGAAGAGAGCTAGCTGTGCCAAAGCAACTACACGGGGAGTCCTTATCTGAATACTATGAGCGGTTCAGGGAACTAGAGGCGAACTGCTACAACCACGGACTTCCCCAACATGTACAAATAGAGAACTTCCTAAATGGACTTACTGATATGGAACTCAGGTTGCTGAATGCTTGCGCATGAGGCAATGTGAGGAACATGTACCCGGAAGATGTTTGGAAGTTGATAGAGGACACAGCCGATCCAGTTAGATATCATGTATCTCTGGAAAACAACCGTGCGAGATCTTTGCATCAAGTAGACGTTACTGGAGAGATCAAGGATTTGAAAGAGATGATGCAAAGACTGATGACGAAACAGACTGCCGAGAGTAGACCATGCGAGTTCTGTCACGCCACAGACCATCAAACAGACGCGTGTCCCATCCTTTTTGAAGAACAAGCAGATGTTAATGCTATAAGAGGGTGGAATAATGGACAGGCTAGG
The DNA here is from genome assembly GCA_006409495.1 of Sedum album. NCBI lineage: Eukaryota > Viridiplantae > Streptophyta > Magnoliopsida > Saxifragales > Crassulaceae > Sedum > Sedum album. The sequence goes on from QZGG01000426.1 coordinate 26,522, forward strand.
CAAGGACAGCCTAGGTTCGGATTAGCTGAGAACGGGTTCAGCTGGATTAATGAGCAGAATTTTCAAAGACCGCGCACTGATTAGCGCGCGCAACCTAATGCTCCAACTGGCACGCGACCTTACGCTCCAACCGCTTCTTACAACCCGCCACACAGACGCGCTGAAGGGCCAGCGCAGAACACTCAGCAACTAAAGAGGTCACTTGAGGATATTGTGGGTCAGTTAGCTGAGATAGTGCGCAAGAACAAAGAGCAGAACGTTAAGAGGTTTAAACTGATAGAAAACTAGCTCACGTAGACTGCCACAGTAGTAAACGAGTTGAAGGCTAGTGATGGCAATCTGCCCTCTCGGGTTATTCAGAATCCGAAGGAAAGTGTCAACATGGTTCAGGTGGACGCGCCACAACCAGACAGAATTAGCGCGCCAGTTGACACGCGCACTTTTAATGGCGCAGCAGAGCTTACTCAAGATTTAGTCGTCGCGAATAGTTCCTGATGCATCAGAACTGAACAAAAAAATCATGCTGAATGATTTCCAGGCTAGTTTAAAGTTGTGTTTGGCTCTGAACCTACCAGAGAAGCTTGCTGATCCCGGAACCTTCACAATTCCGTGCACTATAGGAGATACGTTTGCTAGCGAGTGCATGCTTGACCTAGGAGCATCGGTAAATTTACTGCCTTATTCCTTGTACTCCGCATCATCTATAGGACCTCTAGAACCGGCTGAAATCGGTTTATTACTCGCGGACAGCTCACAGACCGAAGCAAAAGGTAAGCTAGAAGATGTCTTGACACATGTCGGTGAAGTTAAGTTTCTAGCAGATTATTATGTAGTCGACATGGACAAACCGAATACTGAGGCAAGGGAAACAGTTTTGCTCGGCCGACCAATCATGAGAACCGCGCGAGCATGCATCAACGTCGGTAATGGTATTGTGACACTCCAAGATAAAAAATGCAAAATCAGGTTAGATGTCATAAATCGAGTCAGATTATCCGATGAGCCGATTGTTGAAAATCAAGTTAAATTTAGAGACAAGGCAGCCGAGACTAGAGACAAGCATTCTGAGGTTCTGCGCGCCAATCAGAAGAAAACACCTATGGCGCGCCAACATAAGCCTCCTAATAAAAGAGCAGAGAGCGTGGTCGAGAACAATATGATACGTGGGACTAGCATAGGAATACAGAAAAGGTGTGCATGATGGTTCTACAGAACAGAGCCGCGCGAATGAAGGCCGCGCGAGAAGTGACTTGCGCGAAGTCTGGCGCATCAGATGCAAACAATGAGCAGAATTTTGTTTTTTCTGTTTCACTTCCCTCCAATCACATTAATTATGTTTATTCCACTGATGCTAACTCACTCAAATTTTTGCCTTGCAGAAACAACGAAGCTTTGGAATTAGGCAAAAGTCAAGTGTGGGGGAGAAGGTCCGAGCGCCGTAGGATGCGCTACTGACGTCGAGCTAACGACGTTAAACAAAGCACTCGTTGGGAGGTAACCCGACAAACTTAACTTAGTTTTTTTTGTTTGTTTTTGTGTGTTTTAGTTTTAGTTCAGTTTTAGTTTTGGTTTTAGGTTTAGGCCCATGTAGTTTTTGGCTTTTGCATGCAAGCGGACTACCTTCTTTACTACTTTTGCATAACGTGAGGACACGTTTTTGTTTAAGTGTGGGGGGGTAGTACAGTATATCTATCTTAGGAGTAGGTAAGTTTAAATTTTTCGTTCTTTTTTGTCTAGACTAGCTGAATATGAAATCTCAAGAGATAATTGTGCACGAGAAACAATGGCGTGCGCGACCTGTGCGCGTTACACGCGCATCTGTGTAATTGGTGCATATATGACATATTCTGATTTTTTGTTAATTTTTTTGAGTTTGGGTCGCGCAGAGCAAAGCAAAACGATGACGTCAGCTATCAGCGACAAATCCGGAGCGATGACATCATCACGCGCAAAGAATATTTCTAAATTCGGTTTTTGGAGATCAAGATATTCCCAAAGCTGATTTTTAGAGATAAAGATGATTTCCTACATATTTTCTTGCCTAATTATTCGTGGAAACCCTAGAAGGCACAGGTATAAATACTGAGCATGGAGGAAATCACAAAAAAAAAGAAAAAATAAAGAGAAGCGACTCAGAGCGGAATTCAGACCTAGCTGCGAGAGCTGTGCGCGAGCTGCCGACGCGAGCAGGTCGACGCGTCACTCAGATTTGCCTTGTTACTTTAGTTGTTTAATATTAATTCTTGAGATGTATACATTCAGTATGTCTAGCTAACTTACTGAATTCGGTTTGGGTTCAGATCTATGAATGACATGTTTTGAGGTTTTGTTCTTAATTGCATGATAAGTTTAGTATTATTATTCCAAGCTCAATTGCATGATAATTAGGTTAGACAATTAAGCGAAGCCTTGCACCGCAGACTTAGTTGTAGAATCTATTATCTATAGTTAAACTATCAGAAGTACGTGACTGTGAATGATAGGAGTAATGCTAGAATAATTGATCACTACCTTGACCGGATTCGTGGTTAATTAGACTAGACCGAGTAATAATATCATACGGAATTTTGACCGGAATGTATGTGTAGGTTATTAAGCTTTGATCGGACCTTAACCTACGTGAACATTATATCATGTATCTTTAGTGACCAATGATGAACATGGAAATTCATAGTGAAGAATCTGAACCGAGCTCATATCTGTGTTTTTATTAACTTCTTTTATAACTGCTTTCTGATCACGCGCCAGTACCACTTGCGCGACAGTTTCTTTCCTTTTCTTGTTTACTCACAAAACCCCCAATTTAGATTGTAGATCAAAAGGCGACTTCTCACCGTTCCCTGTGGATTCGACCCCAGCTTGCCAATACTATACTAAGTAGGAGAGTCAGGATAAATTTGCAGAACCCAACGACGTACTCATCAAGTTGCTATCTATATATGGCTTCAAAATGAACTCACCAACTTACATTTTCTGTGTATATCTCATATGTATAGGGGATATCTCATGTTGATCCATCTATTTTGGTGGATCTATGAAATCCACTTTGCATTCGTTGATTGCATTTCATCACTGACTGATATTGCACCACGTTATTGCATTGGTCATGTGCATGTCATGAGCAAAATATTTGCAACTCACATGATCAAAATATGTAGTGGGGGCTACAATCATGTTATCCGCATGCTTCTTCAATTGAAGACACTGAGCTATAGCCATCTCAAAGAACATAGAGGGACATGCAATTGGGGGATTTGTTAGAATCGAAGTTGTATGGCTAGCTAACTGATCAAATACAGCAACTGCTAAAAGGGAGCTACAAGATGGGCAGGGGTCAATTGAATACCAAGTAAAGAGAATAATATGAAAGCAAGTACTGAAAAAGAACCAGCCTCACAAGCTGGAAAAAATTAGTCTCCCGTGATGGTATTTATTTGTATTTGTTGGGGGTTTCTTGCTTTTTCTGGAGCAAAAATGATAACCATTGACCTGATGGAGGAATAGAGTTAAATGTGAAAGAGCAATGGTTAAAACATATCTATGCTATGCTTATTGGCCTGCCATTTTATTGTTCATGGTTGTCACTCTTTTCTTAACCCTTGAAATTAATTAAAACATATCTTTGCATATATGAAATTAATTATTGACTTGCCAGCAAATTAATTAGTCTCTTCTGGTTTTTAAGGGACTCTGGGAAGCAGTTTACCTTAGGTGGATTTGACACAACTCATACGGCGCTGCTCGGTAAGTTTTTGGTTGATTATTGCTGATAGATATACTACTTGTTTTGGATTTTACTCAATAATTGTTTTTTGTTTGGTAGATGAACAAATAATGAGTTGCAAGGTCAATGTTTGGTATGTGTGTTGTTCTAGATGAAGAACCTGAGGAAGGAAGATCTGTGCACATACTTTGTGGACAAAGCACTAGACTCCTAAGGGGAAGCTCCAAGTTTAAAAGCATGGCCCTATTAGCGACCATTGCAGGGGTGCGGGCACTAGTTGAACTCTTAGTCATGCAATTTGATCCTTTAAAATTGTGAACAAACCTAAATTTTCTAACTTGTATAATCCGAAGCCAAACCTTGGATGTAGGGAATTTTTGTATGCAAAATTTATGTAACTGTTTTGATATATAAAGAAATGATTTAAAATGTTGTGTTAGTTTCATATAATTTGTTAATTCGTGTCGTTTAAAAATTAGAACTGAGTGTTGCATAATATTATAAACAGGGTGTTGCATAATACTATAAACTGGGTGTTGCATAAATTAGGCCTATGCCTCGTTTTCCTTGCAACATAATTTGTTTGTTTCATAAGTTATATTTTATGCCAGGTACACAAAGTTGGTCTTGTTGCATAATATCGATGCAACGGACGTGACGTTCACTTATGCGACGATGGTTAGTTGCGTTTCATTTTAAGCCACGTGTTTAGACTATAGACAACAAATTTTCTAGCGTTGCATAAGGGGTAAAATAGCGTAGTGAATATCATTACAAAGTGATTGGCCAATGGGGTTGACATAAAATATTAGCGCATTGCACGAAGGATGCCAAGGATCGAACTTATTACTCGTAATATTTGAAGAGTTGATTCTGAAACTCCTAAAATGCATCACCTGAAATATTATCTCTACCGGGTCGGTATATGACGTCAAAATCAAAGTCGTTTAGTTTCGCTATCCAATGTTGACTCCATGGGACATGAATGCTACAGACGCTACTTTTTGATAGCAGCAACAACCCGTAGAGTTTTCTATTATATGCATACGTTGTCTACAGTATAGGTGCTAGAAGTTTACTATAAAAGGCGATAGGATGATCATCTTGCAATAATACAGCACTCATACGAATACTCGAGATGCACCCATTTGAATTGTAAATGGCTTAGTAATTGTTAACACATGAGTTGACAGTGGCGGATCCAGAGGTCAAAGTCGGCAGGGTACGAAATTAAATATATAATATATTTATATAATTTAATAAAAAAGTATTATTAATTTTTTCAATATAAAACTAAATTTAGGCAAAGAATTCATGTAAAAAAATGAGAGAAACAGAAATATATAAAAATAACTTTTAAGGACAAAAAGTTGAGAATAGCCAAATAAAGTACAACAAACGAAAAAAATGAATTTAGGAGACACGAGAATCGAACCCATGCCAAATCACCGAAGATTAGATAACACTCCGCTAAGCTAGATGTCATTTGCCGTTTTGAATTAAAGAGTTTTTGATATAGTTTTACACTTTGTCTCATTTAAGAGTTTATTTATAGAGTTCAAAGGAGTGTCCACTGTCCATTCCGCCCGAGCTTGGCAGGGTACATGGCCACTGCCAGCCCCGGCTGAATCCCCCCTTGTGTTGAATAATTGATATACATATTGTAAATACAGTGTTGTACATTTAATTGAAGACAAAGCAAGTTATATATTGTCGCCAACAATAAGATAAACTGATAAAGTCACAATAGCAAAAAAGAGATTCTAGCATGAATATGTGTTGTATTGCAATGTTGTGTTCAACTTCAATAGGAACTTGTGTTGTGCTCTTGCATTGTCTGAACTTGTTTGTTTCCGAACATTCATCTTCATCAAAACATTCTTTATGAACTTGTTGCCCCTAAAAGATAATAAAGACAAACGGTTAATTATAAAGGGATGATTGCCGAAAACCACCTCTTATAGAGCGTAATTACAGAAAACCACCGGTTATACATTTTATTGCCGAAAACCACCCGTTGTTCGTTTCTTTTTTGCTGAATCACACATTATAACGTTTTCCGATAAATTAGTGTTAAATCTCCGTTAGATGGTATTAATTAGATTAATTAAACACAATTTTTATTTACTTAATTAAACATAAATCCAGGGATTTGCTACGCGAAGCGGTTCAAAACAGCGTTGTTTTACAGTGGTGGAGATGCAGTTAGCGAAGTCTGAATCCTTGACGGTCGGCCGCTTGGGTAAAAAATCTGGAAACGGCCTGACGCCGGTGAGTGATTTGATGCTGAAACGGCGTGAAATGATCGAGAAGGAGGAGGAATCGCGTAGAAAATTGAGGATAGTTTTGAGATGTATCGTTTCATCAGTCGTCCGCTCGTCCGTCCGTCACTCAGTCATCCGTCCAGTGATTTCAACGCCCTCTACCCCTACACCCCTTTTCCATCTAGGCGTACAAATATTTCAACGCCCTCCACCCCTCCACCCCAATCCGAAGAGGAGGAAGAAGCAGCAGAGCCATCCACCCCTCCACCCCATCTACCCTCTCCTTGCCGCCGACGACGCTGACGAATCCCTCCCTCTCCTCGCCACCGACCCACCTCCTTCTTCCAAACCCACGTCGCTGTGGTGTCGAATTTAGGGATGAGGAGATTGTGAATTTTATTTGTGTTTAATTAATTAAATAAAAATTAATTAACCCAATTAATACCATCTAACGGTGATTTAACACTAATTTAACGAAAAACGTTAGAATGTGTGATTCAGCAAAAAAGAACAAACAACGGGTGGTTTTGGCAATAAAATGTATAACGGGTGGTTTTCTGTAATTACGCCCTATAAGAGATGGTTTTCGGTAATTATCCCAATTATAAATTATCTGTAACACTTTAATGACAAATTCGATCACACTTATTACTGCGGACAAATGCATAGCATTCAATCTGAGTACGAAAGGATAAACCAACATTCTGGGAAACTCCCATTGCACCTTCGTGCTTGAGAACTGGCATGCACTTCACAACAATTTTCTTTGTTGGCACCCCTTGAACAAACCTATGGGAAGGATCCCCCTGGAACGCAGATTGTGCTACTTTCTATAACATTACTTTTTTGGTTGTATAAATTGTTATCGAACTTAATTTTGCAACCTGAGTTCTAATGTGCCTTTTATTTGTGAAAGCATTGTGCTTTGTGGATTGATGTATTACTTATCCCTAAACCCTTGATTAATCCATTGGTACATGTATTACCAGTTTGTTTGATCAATTTATCCTTGTTGAAAATCTGGTAATTGTTTATTTTTTTATCTTATATTGTGTAATGCATATATCAGGTTTATGTATTTGTTAAGGAATTAGTAATATGGTATTTTGTATGCATCTGTTTGAGACTTCGTTATTTGGTAGTAATATTTAGGTAACTATTAAGAGTTTTTGAAATAGAATATTGAACCTTATATGTGTCTGATCAAAGTTTTTTTTGGTAATTGATGTTCCTCATCTCTCACCTAATATATGACAAGCAAATTCAGATTATATTGAACTCATTTTACTTTGCAGACTGAGGTGAAGACGCAATTCAGAAATTTATTAGGGAACAAGGTGTTGAAGATCCAAGATCCATCTATGGTTAAGGATCCTCAAATCTTGCCAAATGGAGAAGCAGAATGAGATAATTGAGGAGGTGGTGGATAAGCGCAAGGGAAAGAAGCCACCACTGCCACGAGGTTGCCCACGAGTCCACGTGCAGTCTTACCTTGATATGAAGAAGCGACTTTAGAGGACTAAGGAAGAATTAGAAGCTAAAGAAGAGTCACAATAAAAGCACAACTCCAAGCTATTGATACGCGCTGAAGGAACAACTGCAGAGTTAGAGAATGTGACAACAGACCTTCGTGCGCGCAAAATGAATATGTGCGTGAACGACAAGGTACAATATACGATGGTGCTAGTTATCTATATTTACTTGAGTAGTTTTGAATTATGATTGTTGACACAAATGTTGGCCCTGGTTGAATAATTCCCACGATGTTTTGTGATGGTCTTTTTGGGATCCTGCTTGTAATGTGTTTCCCAAGACTTGTTTGGCATTGTTGAATTTTTGTGTTTTATTTTGAATGGTAAAAACATGTTTAATCACGGACTCGTATCCCATGCTGCGTACAGCATGGTACAGCCAAAATTCAAAATTTTAGTTTTAAAATATTAATTTAAAACGATGTAGTTTGACTTGAAGTAATTTAAAACGTTGTAGTTTTACTAAAACCCAATTTCAAAATTAGTAAACCCTTTATAAAACGACGCAGTTTTGATTCTTAACATTTAAAACTACATCGTTTTGAGTTTGGCTGCAACATGCTGTTCGCAGCATGGGATCCTAATCCGTTTAATCACATGTCACAATTGTAAGTTTCACATTTATATTAGCACATTGTGACATTGCCAGATGCATAAGTACTAAATACATACTGAAAATTTTAAAAATACGCTTGTTACATAAACTACGTAACATGACGACTACAAAACATGAAGGTTAAAACGCCTATGGCATAGTGACCCTAAAATAACATAATCGAATTGACAATCTTCCATGCTGTCGTATAAGAATTCCTAAGTGACATGAGATGGTATAACTACCATAAAATGATTTATTATAAATGCTCATATATCAACTATAACTCGTCAAAATAGTTAACTAATGTAACAACGAAAGTGAAAAAATATCAAAATTATATCGTTACTAAAAGCAGGTCATATTCGATGAGCATAGCTAATGTGAGTACTTAATAAACGATCGCTTTAAATTATCCTATTATGCGACAATGGTGACATAATTCTTAGCCACACGAAACTTTATGTGACGAGACATGCGACAAATATAATGTGACGATGTTTCGTCACATATTTCTTATGTAACTATTTTTACATTAATGCGACATTTTCGCACACGTCATATAATTAACAGAATGGTGTAGTGTGTATCACTCCGGATCCGGATCCCGTACAGCCTACAGCCATATACAGCCAATATTCAAAATTTGAATTTTAAATTATAAACTTAAAACGACGTAGTTTAACTTGAAGTAATTTAAAACGACGTAGTTTTTCTAAAACCCAATTTCAAGACTAATAAACCCTTTACAAAACGACGCAGTTTTAATTGATAGTGTTTAAAACTACGTCGTTTTAAGTTTGGCTACAAAATGCTGTAGGCAGCATGGGATCCTAATCCGTATCACTCCACCAGTATTAGTTCTACGATTACAGGAAGAAAATAAATGCTTATAAGTATTGGAACCAATAGTAGCCGAATGGAAGGAAACTGGAATGTAAGTATTCACCTTTGAGCCTTAAAAGTCTTTCATGACTTCAAGGAACTTATCATATTTTTATTTTTGGTCTTGGAACATGTCATTAACATCCTTCAGATAAGTCAAAGCATCAGTTGTTGTGAGTCTTTGACTAGTGCCTTCTCCGCAACCAACTTCAGATTGTACGTTACTGGAAAGTACGTCAATACTGTTGTTAGTTTAGTTACTAGCCACTTGTGACACTTGAAAAATACTAGTGCCTTAGCTCTCATAACGATCCGTAATACAAGAATTTCCTAATACCTCCTATAGTCCTATACATTATATTGCAACTAGTACATTATCCAAAACTATGCTTATGCTGAAATCTGAAGCACAAATACTAACACTATAAAACTGTAAGCTACTAGGCCTTCGACTTTTCGGGATACGACATAAAAAAGTTCAATCCATACCAAACCCGCATCATATAAAATTTGAGTTCGGGTTTATTAATTTTAATATCGAACCCAGTGTGAACGCGACCCGCATATTTCAGGTATGGTTTCTTTCGGGTTTATTAAAAGTCTATAATAGCTTTTTAAATCGAACGGAAAAGTATTTCAAAACCCCAATTTTCAAAACGAATATGATAAATAAATAAGAGATTGACATAAAAATAGAAATAGTCAGTCCAAATATACTAGAAAATAATAATTTTGTATCAAAATAAACATGATCAAATCTAAGCAAAGTTCAAGGACACATGTATATAAATAAATATAGGAACGAGAGACACGATCTCAATCATTGATTACTAATAATCCAATGTATGAGATTTAATTTCTACATAAACCGTCAAACTCAACTACTAGAGTTTTTTACAAATGCAACCACTCAATTTATTAAAAATCAACTTTAATCTCAACCATCAGATTATCAAAATCAACGATTAATATTAATTAAGTCATTTTGTCTCATGAAAATTTAACATCTCTCCCGAACTTAACCCTATCAAATCTTATTATAAATATATTTTTTATCTTATGATGCCGGTATGCGGGTTTGATTATTTTTTATTTTTAACATGTAATTCCAACCCGCAATGTATAATTTGGATTCAGGTACAAAAAACTGTACAATCCACGTTGAACCTGTCAGATTTGCAGTCCGGTTGAATTCGGGTACTCGGATACAAACTCCCAAACCTATGAGCCACAACATAAAATGGTTTGTTTATTTTTAAAACCCTCAGCCGGATCGAATTTGTGGTGCACCACAAATTCGATTCACCGCATTTTTGGTGCGGGGTGTTGCAGTTTGGTTTTAAACCATTTTATGATTTTAACAACAAATAAAATAGAATAAAAGTTATGTTATTAAAAATAATAAAATAGGTTTTGAAGTCACTTTAAGGGTACGAATATATGTAATGCGATGAAATATATAATCTAAACAATATCAAGCATACACTTATTTTATTTTTCTTACCGGTTTTTTTGAAATTTAATGTTAAATTTGAAGAATCAAGACAAATTGAGAAAGAAGTAACTAACCGGCACATGTTTATGATAATGAATGTATATGATTATGAAAAGGTAAAGTAGTGTAATTAGATTTGAACTTTCCTAGAAATGTGTTGGTACGTATAGAGTAAGGATCAAGGAGAACACATGATTATCGTAAGATGTGAGGACATAATCTCAGTTGTTGATTTGATTAATCTAACGATTCATATTAAAATTGGTTTTTAATTAAATAGGCGGTTGGATTCGCAAAAAAACACGGTCCGTTGCATTTGACAGTTATTTTTTTAATTAAATCTCATCCATTAGATTATTATTAATCAACGGTGGAGATTATGTCTCAGCGTCTTACCTAAAATATAATGTCCTCCTAGAACTTCATTCGGTTCGTATATATTAAATTTTCTAAATATATATTTATAGAGTTAGGATCTGGAGAGACAATGAAATTTTGTGAAACATGAAGATATCATCTCAACCGTTGATTTTGATTTATCTAACGGTTGAGATTTAATTAATTTTGAATTAAAAAGGTGGTTGAATTTGCAAAATACACGGGCGGTTGAGAATGGCGGTTATCTATTTCAACCGTTGTATTAATTAAAATCAATGGTTGAGATGATATCCTTCCGTCTCAAAAATATTTACTTGTCCTCCTTGAACCCTAGTCTATATTTATATATTTAAATCACATCCGCACCACATTTTGTTGCGGTACGATTTTTTAAAATAATTTTTTATTGAAATTTGGTGCGGTTTCCGAAGCCGCTTTTGCAATTTGGTGCAGACGATTTCCAAAATATGGGCGGTTTTAATAATGTGATCAGATGTGAGGGAGAAAAGAAACATCACCGGGAACAATGTGAGATTAGACAAGAAGGTTTCAGAATTGGAGTCATATGGGAGAGAAACAACTCTTTTTTGATACTTTATCAAATTAGCATTTATGCTATAGTATGTCTATGTTCGCGAAATTTCTATTACACTTTTTCTATGATTCGCGATTATATTTGTTAAACAATAACCATGGTTCATGTATATTCCTGTATAAATTTGTATACAATTATTTTGAAAAAAATCAATATCAATTATGACACACAATGCACATCAAGACACCCACTGCTATGACCAACTCTATTCCTATTGAACCATATATACCAAACAACTGTCATTCATTTACAAAAACATTGATCCGACAATTGTTGATACCAGGAATACAGCCAATCAGCTGGGCAAGTAAAATATTGATCAACAATATGCTGAGGAAAATCCAAGTTTTTCCAAATACATTTTGACCACCAGCCATGAAGAAATAGATGATCAAAAGTTTCCAGATGATAACCACATACAGGACATGCAGGGTCTATACTATAACATATTTTAACTAACGACTTGCCCAGTGGTAACTCTTTATGATATAGTCAAAAAAATTGTTCAAGTTGACGTATTGGAAGGGTGGTTTTCGACAAAAAATCCTATTTTAATATATACATAGATTGTAGCGGGAAGTTTGTTGCGGGAATTGAAATATTCTAAAATTTTAATATTGAATGTGGACTGTTAGATTGAATTAATCAACGATTGACTGCGTGAAAAGGAATTAACCAATCTGTTGGATCGAGGTTAGCTTGTACTTCTAGTCGTGAGGGTCGACTTGTCCCTCGATACGACTAGTCGCAGCGGAATAAACAAGAGTAACGTAATAAACACAAGTAAAACAGTACTCACGATTTTAGGTGGAAACCCAACTGGGAAAAACCACCCCTTCCAGCAGCTACTGGAAGGATTTTCAACTTCGAACTTTATTAATATCCTCGAACCGAATACACTTGAATCAGCTAGTACAACTCCTCGTTTACTACTGTTCTAAGCTGCACCCCTTGATTCTCAGACACCAACAAAACCCAAAGTTCTGCAGCAAACCGTCTCACGCTAGATGGACTGATGCAGTCTCTAGCCTAACACGAAAAGCACTCAACCAACGTGATAAACGCGGTCACGCTCGCTTTCTTGCTGCCTCTGCTCGTCTCCATGTGCTTTGGTCTCGATCGCTCCTCGCTATCTCACAAAGTCACACCGAATCCAAGCTCCTGCTGCTGGCTTTTATACTAAGCCACTCCTTCCAAATCAAACCCTACAATCCATGCAAGATTCAATTAGGAAATATCATATCTCTTTAAATCTCAAATCTCCAAACAATATTTTATCTCATAATATTTTATCTCAACTCTAAAAGGCAGTTAGAATATCATCAAAATCGATCTAATCAATTTAAGTAACAAGATATTCTTCCCTGATTTTTCTCTGTCCGAAATATCAGGAAACTGCTAACGACTTCAGACTAGTCGTTGGGTAAGTCCAGTGAAGCACAATCTGCACGCTCAATACACTAGTCAGTATTGATCACTTGTCATCATCAAAACCCCAAGGGTTCAACACAATCACGTCATGGAAATAAAAAAAAGTGCTTATTAATCAAAAGGCGCTGTAAAAGAGTTAAATTTATTTCACAAAAAATATTGTTTATAACAGCGCTTATTCATTAATAGGCGCTGTTATAAATGTTTATGATTTTTTGTTTTAATTTCAGCATTGTTGATTATCAATTTTTATTTTATTTGAAAGTGTTATTTATGAAGCTGACCACTTATTTACTTTGAAAATTTTATTTACTTGTATTTTTTGTGTATTGATTAGTGAAAGTATAGTTGATCAAAATGTGATCACATTGTTCAACCAAGCTAAGTAGAGACACAATAAAAAAAATTAATGACAATGATTTCAATGCTCATATGTTCTCATGCTATTTTAAAAAATAGAATGTTACAAATTTAGTGTTTAAATGCTTAACTAAACAACAAATTTGAAAAAATATTACTTGAATTTTTTTAACTTAAAACACTAAAAATACGTATTTAACACCGCTTTTAACATTATAAGCGCTGTAATATATACATTTATTCATTTTAAAATATTTTTTATTATATTACAGCATTTATTTTATATTAAGCGCAGTTAAAACATAGTTTTTTATTATTAATATTAATAAATTTTACAGTGTTTAAATTTTAAATGCTGTTATAGATAAAGTTTGGGGTTTGGATATAGGATTCAGGGTTCAGGGTTTACAACCCTAATTAAGAAAGCGCTTTTCATAAATTAAGCGCTGTAATATATAATTTTTTTCAAATTTAAATTATTTAATTATTAACAACGCTTATTATACAAATAAATGCTGTAAAATGTTTTGTATGCAACAGCGCTTTTGTATAAATAAGTGTTGTAATATGTTTACTTTGTTTAATTTTGTTTCAATCCGTAAAAAATAATTATAATAAAATTTTTGAGTACAAATTCTTTGCTGAATAACCAAAAATACACTTTCCAATAGGGATGCACAAATATGAACCAGACCATAAACCCGGACCAGACCGACCGTAAATTTACGATCCGGTCCGACCCCGTCCAAATACGGTCCGGTCTGCATTCCACATTTTTTGGAAATTACGGGTTACGATCCGGTCCGGTCCAAGTAATTTATGGTCCGGTCCGGACCGTAATATAAATTAATTAAATATAAAGTTAAAAAATATTTTAAAAAACATTATTTAAAATAGAAATCTATTAATAAAAATTAATAAATTAGACATAAATGTTACTAAAAATATTTTCAAAATTAAATAAAACATTTATAAAATTTAAAATATATAATATTCAGATTTTAAAATTAATTTTTTAATTTAAAATTAAATAATAATAGAAATTACGGGTTTACGGTCCAAACCTGAACCAGACCGTAGTTAGACTGGTCCGTAACGGTCCGGTCCGGTCCACGGTCCGTAACTTTAAGGAGAATCATACGATAGAGTGTTGTTTTAAGAGAAAAAATGCCGAAAAAGAAAAGAATAAAAGTAATACTCAAGAAAAAGTTAATGTTTGTGAAATAAAAGGTCTGTATAAGGGTGAACTTTTGTGCTTTGATTCTGAGTTACTTCCTGCAACATCTAGTGATAGCTCAAATATGTGGATTTTAGTCTCAGATTGTACAATGCATGCCTCTCCATATAAAAATTTGTTTTCTTCACTAACCTCGTGTGATGACCGGAATGTAAAACTAGGGGATCATACTACACTTCAGATTAAAGGTATGGGTTCTATTTCCTTGAAAATGTGAGATGGGTGTCTGTCATGTTAAGAAATCTCATGCCTGAATCTATTCTAGATGATCTAGGGTGTAAAATAATTACATCTGGAGGTGTAAAGAAGTAATCAGGAACAATGCAGTAATTTTTAAAGCTGTCAACAGAGGTGACCTATATTATATTTTAACTTCTCCATAATTGAATTCAGCTGAGGATACTAGCAAAAACTTGAATGAAACCAGAATATGGCATGCTAGATTAGGACACCTTGATAATAACGGCATGAATGAGTTGTATAAGTCAGGTCTTATTCCTATAAAACTTTACTCTTTTGATTTATATGAAACATGCATCCTGGGTAAGAAAACTGCGCATCCCTTTTCTAAGTTTTCTTTTGCAGTGAATAGCCCTTTTGAAAAGTATGGATCTATTTACTTAGAACTAAGAGTGGAACTTTTGATTGCTTTAGTAAATGGAAAGTGTATGTTGAGATCAAACACTTGGTATACATAGAAATTTAACTGTACCATACACTCCTCAGCAAAATGACATAGCTGAAAGAATGAATAGGCTTTGCTTGATTGAGCTAGGTGCCTTCTCATTGGCGCATGTCTTAAAATTTATCATAGGCTTTGCTTGAATGATGAATTTATTAACCTAGTAGAGAACTTGAATGGTGCTACTGAATTTGCAATTTTAGTGGGTGAAACCATCAAGTTTAACACTCCTGAACCTTTTGAGCAAGCAATAAGCTCAAAGTTTGCAAATGAGTGGAAATTAGCAATGACTGGAGAAATACAGTCAATGCACAATAATAATACGTGGAAATTAGTTCCTTTACCTAATGGAGCAAAAACAATAGATTCAAAATGGGTATTTAAGGTTAAAGAACCAAACAATCCCACTGATGCACCTAGGTTTAAATCTAGCATAAGGTTTTTCACATAGGGAGGGTATTTATTATACGGAAATTTTTGCGCCTTTTGTTTAATATAAACTCCACGTCTAATGCTTGCTATGACTGCTTGCTACGATTGGGAATTTCATCAAATGGATGTAAAAACAAATTTTCTTCATGGAGATCTGTTTGAAACAATATACATGAGGCAACCCAAGGATTCATTGATAAAGAAAACCCTCTCATGTCTGCTTACTTAATAAAATCCATTTATGGATTAAAACAATCACCTAAACAGTGGGATACAAAGTTCTATTTTGTCATGGTTGGCTTAAACTTCACTAGACGTGAATATGAAACATGTATGTACTTTAAAATGTAAAAAAATAACCCAATTATCTATGTGCTACTCTATGTACCTGACATACTTATTATAAGTAATCAGCTTAGTTCAATTAGTGAACTAAATTATAAACTTCAAACACATTTTGAAATGAAAGACTTAGGAAAAGAAAAAAAGATATTAGGTATTAGTACAATTAGAAACAGACTTAATTGAAAGAAAAGTTTATTTGGCACAGGCAGATTACATCTTAAAGGTAGGGGTGGGCAAAAACCGCACCACTTTCAGAAACCGCCCGCATCACACCGCAAATGTGGGTTCGGAAACCGCACCGCATTTTAATGGTGCGGTTGCGGTTTTGGTTTTTAAGCGAACCACATAATGTGGTACGGTTGCGGTTTAACTTTTCGAGTAAACCGCAGTAAACCGCACCACACCGCATTACTAAAAAAACATATAAATACATATAATTAAGTACATTTATTATAAATGATGAAGTTTGTATTGATTAATATGAATTAATTAGATAAACTAGAATTAAATACATTATTATCAATACTTATTTCATATTTCATGGAAAATATAGTATGTGAATGTTTAAAATTACTTATTCTATAATTTTAATTGTGTTTTAAGTATATTTTATAAAAATTAATAGAACGTAGTTTTCAAACCGCATCGCACCACACCGCACCGCATATGCGGGGAACCGCATTTTTGAGAAACCGCATAATATGGTGCGAGTGTGGTTTCAAAAATAGGCAAACCGCATAGTGCGGTGCGGCTGCGGTTTTACCCTCAACCTGCACCAAACCGCACCGCGCCCGCCCCTACTTAAAGGTTCTTGGAAAAATTTCTATGCTAGAAAGTATTAAACCTACACCAATCCCGTTTGGAGGACATTTGAAAATATCAAAAGTTGATTGCCCTTCAACTGACTTAGAGAAAAAAGAAAGGGTTTTTTAGCGAAAACCACCCTTCCAATACCACTATTTGAACAAAACCACCCCCTCAAATTTTTTTTTTGACTTAACCACCCATGAATGTAACAACTCTTTAACACAACCTTTTTCACAGGTCAACCAGTGATTCTCACCGTTGACCTTGTTGACTTATAATAAAATATGAATAAAAAACTAATTACCCAGTTTACGCTTAATTAATCTAATTAATTATGTTTACCCTAAAAACACAACTTCTCCTATTGTTCCGCCCCAAGCATCTTCCTTCATCTCCGTCGTCGCTTCCTTAACTGACTGCTCAGATCAGCAACTTCATTTTGGCATTCAGGTTGTAATTAGATGAATGATTCCACCGGGATTCCATGGTGATGATTCCATGCTCAGCTTTTATGCTCCAGGTTCAAATTATCTCATTTGTCGTTACTATTGTTTTTATATTTGATTTAGATTGCAGTTCACTTGTTCCGCATTTTGTGGGTTTTTAGGGTACACATAATTAGGTTTTAGGGTAAACATAATTAATTAGATTAATTAAGCGTAAACTGGATAATTAGTTTTTATTCATATTTTATTATAAGTCAACAAGGTCAACGGTGAGAATCACCGGTTGACCTGTGAAAAAAGTTGTTTTAAAGAGTTGTTACATTCATGGGTGGTTAAGTCAAAAGTTTTTTTGAGGGGGTGGTTTTGTTCAAATAATGGTATTGGAAGGGTGGTTTTCGCTAAAAAACCCAAAAAGAAATGCAGAATGTGGCTTATGATGTGGTTGTTGGATCCATAATGTATATGATGTGGTTGTTGGATCCATAATGTATATGATGTTATGCACTAGACCTGATTTAGCATTTATTGTGGGGTTTTTTATCCAGAACCACCTTATAATAGGGTGTTTTGCCATCAACCACCCTTATAATGCATAATTACCAAAACACACCCATATAATTTTTTCCGTCATATTTTGAACCACCTAAAATGAAATCCGTTAAGATTGCCGTTAACTTGATTTAATTTATATTTTGTTATTATTGACTTATTTTGTTATTAATTTATATTTATTTCCACCCCAAATGTCGAAACCCTAAATTCATTACACCCGACGATCTCATCATCGCTCCGAATCTCCACGAAACACCTTCGCATTTCAGTCTAAGGTTTGCTCGAAGTGCTGGTGGTAAAGACATCGTAAGGTGAGTTTTATTTGTGCCCGTGATATTTGATCTCTAATCGCCGGCGATTAAAAGGTTGTGATTGTTGATTTGTTAATCTGAATGAATTAAACTGTTTGAATTGTAATTTGTTGATGTGTGGTCTCTCATATGCATTACATCATATGTTTTTTGTGATCCGTACAAGTGTTTAGAAGGATTGTGTTCAATATTCATTTTGTGAATATGACAGGATATGTCAAACTCAAGCAACAGTTATGTGTCAACAAAAACTGAGGAGAAGCTTTGTTATTGTGGTTATACAGCTAAAGAATCGATGGCTCGGACAGAAAAAAATTATGGAAGAAGATTTTGGGGATGTGGAAAGTATGGTTTAGTGAAGAAGAATTGTGATTTTTTTGCGTGGAAGGATGGACCTTTTGGTTCACAAGCCACATTTGTTATCAAGAAACTGGTCAAAGAAAAAAAATATCTTGAAATGGAGAAGCTTGAGTTGCTGAAATCAAAAGAAGTTGCGACAAAAAAGAAGATGTTTCAAGTGTTATTGTTCTCGGGAATAATTATTATTGCAAATGTAGTTTCACTTAAATGTCTAGTATGATTGTTTAAGAAGTGTAATGTGTAGTGTCATTGTAAGTGTTTAAGTCATCTAGTGATGTTCTTTTGAATTTAGTTGAACAATTGTACGAAACATGGACAAGGAATTTGCTTTTACAATGGTCATTTGAGTACAATAGGATCAACAAAAATAGAGAAAACCTGTTTTTGATTACATCAAAGCAGTAGAAGTTTGTTTTTTTTGCACATTGTTCAATTCTGCATAATGCACAAAAGTTTACATGCCCTGATTCTACATTCTCAAAAAGGACAGACACCCAAAAAGCCATTGCTTTCTACAACCTCAAAAAGACACAGTTCATAACATGTTGAATACAATCATATACACTGTTAAGGTTGGGTTGAAGATATGCCGCTTTCTGCAATAAGTTTCTTGGGACGACGTGGAACTAACTTCATTCGACTAGTGCTGATTGTTGTCTGGCTGCTTATGTCTTGCGACTGAAATTATTAAAAATGAAAATATTAGTAACAACTAGACAGATGTAACAAAATTATAACAAAATGGTCATATACTGGACATTCAACACAATTAAAAAAACGCACAAAACAAGTTATAATGGCCATTCAACACAAGTAATCACAAATTGACACTCATCCCTTTACCACCAGCACTTCGAGCAAACCTTAGACTGAAATGCGAAGGTGTTTCGTGGAGATTCGGAGCGATGATGAGATCGTCGGGTGTAATGAATTTAGGGTTTCGACATTTGGGGTGGAAATAAATATAAATTAATATCAGAATAAGTCAATAATAATAAAATATAAATTAAATCAAGTTAACGGCAATCTTAATGGATTTCATTTTAGGTGGTTCAAAATATGACGGAAAAAATTATATGGGTATGTTTTGGTAATTATGCATTATAAGGGTGGTTGATGGCAAAACACCCTATTATAAGGGTGGTTGATGGCAAAACACCCTATTATAAGGGTGGTTCTGGATAAAAAACCCTTTATTGTGTCTGTTTTGAGTAGATTTATGTCTAATCTAGGGAATAATATTGGCAGGCAATGGAATATTTGTTAAGATACATTTATGGCTCAAAAGTCTAGGTTAAATCTTTGGAAATAATTCTAAAAAATTGCTTGAACTACATGGTTATGTTGATTCAGATTATGCATCGAATAAAGATAATAGGAAATCCACAACATTGTATTTCTTTGCATGGGCAGGTAATTGTATTTCCTGGAAATCAAAGTTATAGCGCATTTTTGCATTCTCCTCTACCGACGCAGAGTATATTGCCGCTCGTGAAGCCTCAAAAGAGACTATTTGCTTAAAAGGAAATTTGCATGAGATTGAAAATAAAAGTTATACTCCTATTGTTCATATGGATTCACAGAGTGCACTATGTTAATGTAAAACCCTGTATTTCATAAACGATCGAAACACCTTTCTCTCAAGTTTCAATTATAAGGGAATTGGTTGAATCAGGAAAGCTTTTGATTGAGAAAATACATGGTAGTACTAACCATGGGGATTTCGGAACAAAAATTGTTCCAGTAGCCAAAATTACCATTTGCAGGGAGTATTTGAATATCCTCAAAGTTGGTGTGGCTTGAAGTAAGGAACAAAGAAGGCTGGGTATGTTTTGGACAAGTTTATACTAGACTGATACTTAAATACTCAGCTTCTATGCTACTCAGGTATCATGATAAGTCTTGTATCTGAGAGTGTGCCATTAAGGTGAAAATTGTACAATGCTTTTTATTTCCAATTAGTAAGATAGAAATATGCACTGTTAAGGAAGATTTGACTAAAGAAATTGCTATATGAGGCTTTATCAAAACTAGGATTAGGAGGGCATTTGTTGCATATTATTCTTAGTGTTTGATGATCAGTTCACCTGTTGGTGTTTGTCAATATGGTTTGTTAAACATGAGCAGTTGTGTTGTATTTTGTTTAGAGGTTAGAAGGTTTGCAAGGCAACAGGGTTGTAAGTGCAGCCACAGTTTTGAATTTTATAGTGAAGCTTGAAACGACGCCGTTAGGACTGTAGGGTGCAAATTTAAATGCGTAAGTAAGGCTCCGTGAAATGACATCGTATTCTGTCTCAAGCGTCGTTTTTTATCTCCTCTAAGAGGCGCTTGTTCTCCTTCGCTTAAAATTGGGGAAGAACACAAAATTAGGGCAATGAGAGATTCGGGAGCGAATATGAGCGATTTTCTTGATAAACCAAAAGATCAATGACGAGCACGTCGTTGAGTGCGTCAAACTTAAATTTATAATATTTCCTACAAGCTAGAAAGTGGCAAGTAGGGTCGAACCCACGAGAGAGCAATTTAAGTCAAGAGTATATTTTTTTATTCTAATAACAATTCCTAAAGGGGGTTTTGAATAATTGTTTTAGTAACAAGTTACAAATAATATATAACTACAAACACACCAATTTAAGGAGTTGCTTGCAACATAAAATAATTATTATCATGTAAAAATCATGTGAATTTATTTAGTTGTTCCCGCTAGAGACATAACAAACATACATCCGCTAAGATAATATGTAAATAATTCAATATATCCTAATCTTCAATTAACCGCTAAGTTCTCAAGCAGATTGGTAATAGCTTGAATGAATATCAAAATAGCTACACCGCTAGGCTTTACTAAAATGATATCAAACAAACATCATGCATGACATGTTAATATAGTTCACCGCTAGGCTACTCTAAACTAACATACAAACATGTAATTTGCATCAAAGAATCGTAATAAAATTCACACAAAATAATCATGCAATAACAATCATCAATATATGTTAACAAACAACTCCCCAAATTGGGTGAGTTTAGTTACACATGAGATTCATCACAACAAAATACAAGAAAATAAAAGAGAGTTTGTGAGTAAGAAAATTGTCACAAATTTTGATGTTGGGGATGTGGCCTTCTTTATCTCCTTCCGTTGTCACTACGGCTTGAGAATGAGATGGTTTCTTCTCCAAAAATTCAGATTTCTTCAAGTAGCAAGAGAGCTCCAAAATGTGAAAAAATGGTGTAGGAAGTGTGTAAAAGAAAGCCAAAACATTGGCCAAATGATGGCTCCCCTTTTGGTGTCTTCCTCTCCTCCTTTTATATGCATTTTGGTCATAAATTCCATGAAAATCCGTCACCTTATTTTGTAGCTCGAGGTGCATTATTGCTTCTCATTTCCAATGTTGAAAATTAATGCAATTTACTATTTTTGGTCTGCCGCGGACCCTAAAGAATTTATTTCCGCGGAGGCTTAAGTATTTTCATTAATTCAATACCCTCCGCGGCCAAAAATCCAATACCCTCCGCGGATTTCCAGAAAATCTGATTTTTGGTTTCTTGCGGTTCAGTCTTTGATTCCAAATGACTTCAATTTGCATCCTCTTAAGAATTAAAATGTCAAAGTAGTCTTGATGCATCTATAACATGAATCACACACAAAAGTGAAATAATACATGTAATAATATGTTTAAATCATGGGATTTTACGTTTTGATGGATTGTATAAATACGCTCCATCAATCAACTACGAGCCGCGACGCCGGTGCCCACTGCGGAGATTTGTCCTATGATTGTGTGCTGAAGCCTTCGTCGCTGAAGACTCTAACACTCCGTCCATTTCGAAACAGGGGGTTTTACTTTTAGGGCTTTACTTCATGTTCATTCATTGATTCATTGTTGTTCGAGCCTTCTTTTGATTTGGCAAATCAGATTTGCTATAGCTGCTCTGTTGTAAACACTGCATGTGTGGCCTCATTTAGTGGTTTTTGGTTTAGTCCCCCTTTTCGGGGCTCCGTGGTTTTCCTCCGGTGTTACACCGATTTCCACGTTAAAAATTGTTGCATCTTGTTCTATTTTACACTTATTAAGTCTTGTGTAATTGCTGGAATTATTGGTTTTTTGGATTCTTTAAGTTAAGGTTTTTGCGGACATTTGAGTTCTTGTTCAATGTTTGATCTAGGGTTTAGTAATTGATTCTAAATTTGATTTACAATCTTGTAACCAAATTTCTTATCGAAAGCCCTAGACCAAACCACGGCATTGCTTTTGCTGATTCATCCCGGTTGACCCTTTGAGCGGGTGTATAACTAGAAACTAGTCGATGTATATTTTACAAGTCTGTGTACCAATTGATTTCATATTAGTACATTTGTTATTATTCATCTTAAGATTCTTAGCAGCCCGAAATCATGTGTCATCCTCCAATTTCGCCACCACTTAGGTCAGGTCACTAACTTTTATGCATTATGTTGAATTTCATGTAAAGGTTGATGCGAGATGCAACAAGTCATGCAAACTGGTCCAAACAGACACACATTCGACGGCTCAGATAATCATAGCAAGAATCAGGATGAATTGATCAGAGTCACATTTATTGCAGTCAATATCCAAATGAGCCTACATCACCACCTTGCTCAAAACAATCCAGTCAGGAAAAAGATTAAGAGGGACTGTAAAATATTTGTAAGATTGTAGGACAACATCTCAATCGTTGATTTATAATAATTTAACTTAAGATATTAAAGTAAAAAAACCTCCAAATTAAACAAATGAATCTGGTCTGTGTTTTTCGCAAATCCAACCGCCAACTTTAATTTCAACCATTAAATTAATCAAATTAACAGTTCAAAATTTATCCTTTCGTCTTACGATAAATCAATATCTTTCATGGTCTTAACCCATCCAGTTAGACAGTCAAAGATATACTGAAGAACAAGCAGCATGCCTCCCCCCAAACATGCCTCAAGATACTCCTTTGATTCCGAAATTTAAAGGGACCAAGTTAAAAAAAGTCATACCATACAGTCTATCAGCTAACATTAGGTAAAACATATTTCGATTTTGTCAAATAAGGGACTTTAAACATCCCCATCTGATCGTAGATAGGTAGTTATATCAAGACTCGTGCTAGAATTTTTTTTATATGTTTCTTTTCGAAAAAGATGATGTTTTGCATGATGATGTCCTTCCAATCCGACTTAGACGTTGTCTGCATTTAGTATCAAGTGTCACTTATGCCTGCCTATTTTGAATTCAAGTTGTTGCCGACATTAACAAAGTCCAAAACATGAAAACACCCACCAGTACTTTAACAACAATTTGCCGACATTATAGAAATGCCTTTTACATTTATGGTACTTTTTCAAAAAGGAAATTTTTACACTGATAGATTCTTGAAAAGGGTTTTCTTGAATCAAAAATTCAAGTTATGTTCATATAATTTTGTGGATTAGTCGAGACCTGAGACTCCGACAAGTTAAGAAATGCAAACAAGTCTTCATTGTCGGTTTTGCCAAAGTCGGTGTACTTCAGACAGTATTGTACTCTGAAGGATCTCTAGTTCTAGTTCTGGTAGGTACACCATATGCATGTTGCTTGTATATCAAATATTTAGCGTTCTCTGTCGAATTGCGGTTGAAATATGAACAGTACAGATTTCTGTTATTCTTATAAAAACCTGTTATTTGCATCTGAAGCTTAAGTTGCAGATGCATCATTTTATTCAACCTCAAAGTTGAAACAAAATGTCTGATCAACGATTATATATCAGATGCATACAGGCTGTGATTCGATTTGCTTGGTCATACCCAACAGATAGAAAATGAAACACAGTTACTGTCAAGTGTCCCTCGGCAGGGCTACACGCGACAAGTCACGGAAAATTGCTCATATAAAACCATACAAGAGAAATTACATGATTTAGAAGTTTGTAGTAATCAAAAAAACATGTCTTCAATTATTAGACAATTATTAGAAGATATACACAAATATTTCACTTCATTGGGATTGAACTGATTTGCATTTCCAACAATTAAGTGATGGACCTGACCGATCAAGTCAAGGGAAAGGAAAGTTGTGGAACCAGGGAGTGGAAAATTATTGACAAGGACCCATCGGTCCAACAGATTATCAATAGTATTGATCGAGTTCTTCTGCATCAGACCCTTACACCTCAACCACTAGTATCCTTTATTGATTCATATGTTTCCTCTCTTCTTGACAATACAAAAATTTATATTAGCAGAACTTCCCTACCATCGATCCACTGATATATTCCGAAAAAAATAGAAATAAATTCGGTATATACGTGCATACGCGTAGTATATGTGTGTGAATAGTTGTGAAAAAGTCATTCCGCTTTCGGGTTTAATTCTTTATAAATAGCATCAAGCTGATTATAGTTGGTAGTTAGTACTACCTACATTTGAAAATGTCTGGAAGAAGATCACAAACTTCAGATTCTGCTAGCAGTATAACAGAACTTCTTTTGCAGCTTTCTGATGAAATCAATAGAAATGGCGCTGCGAGGGTATGTATTTATGGTTATTTTCGCTTTCTCAAGTTCTTGAACTGTAATGTTATAGAAGTTAATGAAAGTATGTGTGTGCAGGGGTCTTCAGTGAAGCTGATTAAGAAGGCATGCAAGCATATCAAAATGTTGAATGGGGAGATTGAGAATCTGAGTGAGAGAATAGCAGAGTTAGTTGAATCTGCAAATATTAGCAGACATGATGCAGACATCATGAGAAATCTAATCGAACGATAAGCAGTTCGATCAACACTTACTTTCTATGTAGATGTTAATTATGATTCATACTACATGTTCACAGGGCTACAATACCCAGAAACTGACTACTTGTCCTTTTTTCGACTTCTGTCTCGCAATAGGCTGGCAACAGAGATGATCATGCAGCTAGTTGTATGTGTCGGATATGTACACATTTGGACACCTGAATTTACTTCAGAATCGAATACCCTTGTATAAGTAAACTGTTGTCAATAAAATATCTCTAAACTTCTCATAGTTTTAAATGACTTGATCATGAAATGAATAAACTCATTCTGAAGTTCTTGACAACTGAGCTAACTCCTGATAGATTATTTTAAACACGAAGACATCATTTTAATATTGGATTTTCCCATTTTGTTTCGTGGAATAGAGTCGAAGCTGACAACATTCAATTAATTACAATCATACAAAACTACGAATTTAATAATTATAAAATAAAAAATTACAAAATATACGTAGTTTTTATTTATATATGTTTCAAACCTTATAATTTTAAATGACAGCAAAATATTGCTAATGAAAAATAAAAAATAAAAAATTTAAATTGTTGAAATAATTGAGAGTTCTAAAGTCTTCCTTCTAATTGTCTAAAGTAATATTGTATCTACTGTTGCTAGTTGATGCAGGGCGGGTGGGCAAACAGGAAAGGTAGGTGTCAACAACTCGTTGATTACAGAGAATGGCGAGAAGTTGACGGGATAGATAAATCAATACTCGTTGATTCCGCAGAATACCGAGAAATTGATAAGCAAGATTCGTTGATTTCAACAGAAATACCGAAAACTTGACATAAAAGGGAAAACCCTAATTTTGTTTATTCAATATCAAAAAACCGTCTTACAAAAGACTGAAAATTAGTTTATATAGGACAACAAGAAACCCTAATAAGTAACTAAATTATATGGCCCAAAGCCCACTTGATTGGGCCGCATCATTCTCTCCTGGGCAGAAAAGATTCGTCCTTGAATCCAAAATCCAGAATAGATGAATATATTAATCACCAACTTCAAATCTCATTCCACGACGCATACGATTGGCATGCACCACATACCGTGCTAAGAGAAGCGGAATCTGAAGTTCACTCAACATAAATCTCGACGCACACCTGAAAAAAGTAACACGGACACCCTCATCGAAGAAAAATGAGCAAACTTTTCTGTTAATAATGCAAGCAGACTGAAATACTTTGTTGTATAAACAATTGTCTTCACGGTTTAAAACAGTAGGTCGTAGCGGTAGAACAATACTGATATGTTCTGTCACAAAGTCTTCAACATCTCCCTCAACATCACCGTAATCATCATAAATAGGATCATGAATATCAAAATTCTTATCAACCTCATCATCATTGTAAGTATCGTAAATAGGGATACCTGAACTTAGAGCAATATCAACTTCGTCATCACCATAATCATCATATATGGGTTCTCTTAGACAAGAAATAATATCGCTCTCAACTTCACTATAATCCACATCATCACCATACTCATCATATATGGATTCTCCGAATTTGGATACAATATCACTATCATCATCATAATGATAATCATGTCTCCCAAAGAGATCATCTGATTGTGCACGCTTAGTCTCCACCGTCTCCAAACGATGTGTAAGATACTCGATTTGCCTGCGCAGATCTGCATTCTCACGTCGCAAAACAAGGGACGTCTTGTCAGCGCCTCCGAACCTTCTGGATTGACTTCTACCACAAGGAGTCATCACACAGGACCGGTTGGAAACTGATACCAATATGATGCAGGGCGGGTGGGCAAACAGGAAAGATAGGTGTCAACAACTCGTTGATTACACAGAATGCCGAGAAGTTGACGGGATAGATAAATCAATACTCGTTGATTCCGCAGAATACCGAAAAATTGATAAGCAAGATTCGTTGATTTCAACAGAAATACCGAAAACTTGACATAAAAGGGAAAACCCTTAATTTTGTTTATTCAATATCAAAAAACCGTCTTACAAAAGACTGGAAATTAGTTTATATAGGAAACAAACAAGAAACCCTAATAAGTAACTAAATTATATGGCCCAAAGCCCACTTGATTGGGCCGCATCACTAGTGGTCGGACTCAACCGTATGATGGAACACGTCGAATATGGTTTTGTTTCTTTCAGTTGTGGATACATGCGGTAATTAATAATGTGAGCCGGAGTGTGGAATCGAATGCACGGGAGCTGCATTTGCTTGGGATGGTTGTTGGAAGCAGTGTTTTTAAAACCGAACCAATCCGTGACCCGGCGAGGTAGGTGGGTCACTGGGTTAATGGGTCAACCGGCTCGACTCGAGGGTCAATGCATATTATGATGTAATTATATTTAAATAGATTATGAATTTAAAATAATTTAAAATATGATACATTTATTAATAAAAATACTATATATTTGTTTACTTATTTTTGTCAAGCGTATAAGTCATAACTTATTAGGTTAAATATGAGATTGTAATGAAAAAAGTCAAAATATATTTTTTTCTTTATTTAAATTTTTAAAACTTTACTTTTTATAAAAATTGGGTCAACCACCGGGTCACCGGGTCAACCGGCTGGGTCACCGGTTCTTGACCGGATTTGATCAAGTTTAATGCATAAACGGGTCAACATGTGAACCGACCCGGTTGGACCATCGGGTCCGGATCAACCCGGGTTAACCCGCTAGGACGGGTCGGGTTTTAAAACACAGGTTGGAAGGGTTAGGAATAATATGAAAGTTAATAATTGGATGTGAGGAAACCAACGGCGGAAATGAGAATGTTTGGGGTAACTACACCTTGTGTAAATGTTGTTAAACAGTGGCTAATTGAGGAAGGGTATGAAACTTTTGTTTTTATGCTACTGATATGGTGAATTTTGGAACAAAAGATACAATTCTACCCCGACTTCCTGAAGAGATATTTATGAGCATAACGAAAAGGTTGGAAAACTCTTCTACTTATTAAGGACCATAAGTGTGATATGTAACAGATCGTAACAAAATAATTAAAGTGTACAAACATTGAGGATAACCGTCAACCGTTAAGGAGAATCTGGAATTTGCTAGTTTTATACTCCCTCCGTCCCCACAAAGATTGTCCACTTTTTTGAATATCAGTGAGGTATAATATAATTAAAGTGTACAAACATTGAGGATGGAGGGAGTAACAAATAAAGTTAATAATTCGTCTTCGTTGTCCAAAATATGCATTTGCTTGCCCGAGAAGGGCACTTCGCTTTAGATGCTCTTGAAAAGCCTTTCCACGACCCTTCAGCGACATCAGTTCTTATTTCTAAACTTCAGCGGCTTACACAAGCAGATGGAAACCAAAAGGTAGCATTGTTTCTCGTAAAAATTGAAAATAGCTAATAAACTGCCACTTCTGGAGTTTAACCACTTCATTGTATCTTACAGTCTACATCGTCTGTCTGAGTAAAACTATACCCTAATGCTACGGTCGATTCGCTTTCGGGAATTAGTTCAAATAGGTCATTTAGTGTCAGCCAGGAATCGTACGGACCAAATGAATATCATACAAAGATCTCTCCCATTTAAGGGAAATCTTCTCCAAAAATATCACATTTGTTGGAATGTGAAGCTGCGTCAAGGAGTGATGCATGATTAACCACGTCATCAAATGAGAGGTTGAAGAACGAGTGATGCAGGATGAGCCATGTCATCAAATGAGATGACGTCGTTTTGGCAGAGTCCGACGTTGTTAAGCTGTTAGGAGTGGATGGCCTGGATCGAAGCGTGACGAACAGCTCTGATCTAATCTGGAGATCTATATAAGGTTTTTCAGAACGCGATTTTTTCAAGAAAAGCGAATCTTCGAGAAAGCAAAGTGATCAAAGCGATTCACCAAGGGTTTTCGATCTAGAGGTGTTAGGCGGAGTTGTTCAAAGTCTCGGAAGAGCGATTGTGTTGTATTGCTGCTGAATCAGGTGTTGATTCAGGTTTGTGGTTGATCGGAGATTGTAAGTCCATTGTCGGCGGTTCTGGCTCATAGTGAAACCTTGAACTAGGTTCGCACAACGTGATTTAAAGGCTTCTTCGAAAGTCATACAACCATGGTATAAATCTTGTCTCGATTCAGTTCTAAATTTGATTCAGTTTTCGCCTAGTTCGTCTAGTGAGTCAGATTGAGTGAATCGAGTGAGAACGAGGTTAGGTCTGGTTCAAGGAACGTAGAATGATCCAACAGTGGTATCAGGCCAGATCCAGAAGTTGTTGAAGGTTTCTTGGTGATCTGGAAGTTTCTAGTGTTGATCTGATTCAGTCTTTGTTGAAGCTTGTTTTGGATCTGTGTCGTCTGATTCAATCTGTGATGTGAAACGATGGCTGGTGTAAGGAGAGAGATCGCTCTGTTTTGATGGCAAGAATGATTTCTTGCTATGGAAGATGAGAATGAAGGCGCTCCTGTCTCAAGAAGGCGCTGACTCAGCCTTGCTGAGCATGAGGAATGGCCTGCTGAATTGAAGCCGAAGAAGGCCAAGATCATGCAAGCCGCCTACAACTTGCTGGTTCTTGGACTTGCTGACTCGGTCTTCAGGAAGGTATGTACCTACACTGATGCTCTTGATTTGTGGAATAAGGTTGAAGAGTTGTATGCGAATCAAGTAGCGACTAACGTAGCGTTCACTAAGGCTGCGTTGTTCTCGTTTAAGATGGATCCTAGTAAGAGTATTGATGATAACTTAGATGAGTTTCTTAAGATGGTGTTGTTGTTGAATGGTACTACGCACCAGCTAGATGATACGTCTATGGTTATGATCTTGCTCAACTCATTGTCTAGTAGCTATTCTGGAGTCAGGCATGTGTATCAGTATTCAGGTCAGGTTCAATCGTATCAGTTGTTGTGTTCTGCTCTCAAGTCAAGAGAGATGGAGTTGAAGCAAGAGAAGTTAAAGAATGGCTCAAATCTGTTTGTGAAGGGGAAGGCCAAAGGCAAGCAGAATCAGAGTCAGAATCAGAATTCTAAGGCTGCTTCATTAGAGACAAAGGGCAAGAGTGACAAGAAGAAGGATGGAAAGCCTCAGGTTGAAACAAGGAAGTGCTACTACTGTGGCAACACTGGTCATTTGAAGAAGAATTGCTTCAAGTGGAAGAACAGGGAGAATGCTGATTCAGAGACTAATCTAGCTCTGACTCAGGACAGACCAGATGGTGCTCCAGAGGTCTTGACTGTGTCTGATAACTTTCAGATGGATCAGTGGATCATGGACTCAGGCTGCTCCTACCATATGTGCCCTTATCAAGATTGGTTTCAGGATCTTGAGCCAGTTAAGGATGAGAAGGTGTACATGGGCAACAACAATGTGTGTCAAGTGGTTGGGATAGGAAACATCACTTTGAGGCTGACTGATGGTAAAGAAGTTATCCTGACTAAGGTGAGGTGTGTCCCTGGTCTAAGGAGGAATCTGATTTCTCTTGGTGCACTTGATGACATAGGATGTAAGTATGTTGCAGAAGGTGGTGAGCTTAGAGTTTGCAGGAAAGGCAAGGTTGTGCTTGTTGGCAAAAAGATTGGAGGTTTGTATGTCCTTGATGGGTCATGTACCAAATTGGGTGGAGGCTTAGTCACCAATAATCTGCCCACCATGACAAACTCGTTGAAGTGGCATCTCAGGCTTGGCCATGCAGGGATCAAGAGTCTTAAGATCCTGAAGCAGGCTGGACAACTTGGTAGTGGAGTTATTGAAGAACTTCAGTTTTGTGAGCCTTGTGTTCAAGCTAAGCAAGTCAGGAAGAAGTTTGATACAGGCAAGCATACTTCAAAGGAGGTGCTAGAGTACATTCACTCAGATCTTTGGGGTCCAGCAAGTGTTGATTCACATGGAGGAAACAAGTACATCATGAGTCTAGTGGATGATTATTCAAGGAGGACTTGGATATTTCTGCTGAAGACGAAGGATGAGGTGCTGAGTAAGTTTCAGGAGTGGAAAGCTCTTCATGAGAATCAGACCAACAAGAAGGTGAAATTCTTGAGGACAGACAATGGTCTGGAGTACTGCAACGAGGCCTTTGACAAGTTCTGCCTGGATCATGGCATCATGAGGCACAGGACTGTGAGGCACACTCCACAGCAGAATGGGGTGGCTGAGAGGTTCAACAGGACTCTGCTCGAGAAAGTGAGAAGTCTGTTGTTCACTGCTGGAATAAGAAACTTTCTGGGTGATGCAGCTATGACTGCAGTTCATCTGTTGAACAGGATACCTACTAAGGTTCTTGGGTTCAAGAGTCCATTGGAGGTTTGGACTGGGAAAGCTCCTGATCTGACTCACCTCAGGATATTTGGTTGTGCTGCCTATGCACATACCAAGGAAGGTAAGCTCGATGCTAGGAGCATTAGATGTGTGTTCTTGGGATACCATCATGACTATGGTACCAAGGGGTATAGACTTTGGGAGAGAGATTCACCAGGAGTTAAGGTGATCTTGAGCAGGGATGTTGTCTTTGACGAAGGCAGTTTCCCATGCAGGACTGTGACTCAGGGCGTAGTCAGGTTGATCAGTCAGAGAGGATTCAGAATGAGGTTATAAATTATGACATTACTGGTCAAGAAGAGACAAATGAGACTCAAGCTGATGTTGAGATCCATGAGCAAGGTGCTGAAGCAGTTGGCGATGCAGCTGTCGAAGAAGCAGAGGACCTGAATCAGGTGGAGGCTCAGGAGGGTGATCCAGATCAGGGAAATGAGGACTTGTCTGATTACATGTTGGCCAGGATAGAGCCAGGAGACCAGTGGTGCCTAATACTAGATATAACTCTTATGCTGAACTAATCTTTACAGCTTTGTATGCAGCTGAAGTACAAACATCATGAGCCAGATAATTACAAGGAGGCTATGAGAGTGCTGACAAAGGCAAGTGGCTGGCTGCAATGCAAGACGAGATGAAGTCTTTGTGGATAACAAGACTTGGGAGCTGGTGAGGAAGCCTGATGGCAAGAAGCTTGTGGAATGCAGGTGGTTGTTCAAGGTAAAGGAAGGCCTGACTCAGGCTGACCCTCCCAGGTATAAGGCCAGACTTGTGGCTAAAGGGTATACTCAAAAACCTGGTATTGATTTCACTGAAATATTTTCTCCTGTTGTGAAATTCAAAACTATTAGATTAATGTTGTCTCTTGTAGCACACTATGATTTAGAATTAGAACAGATGGATGTGACTACAGCTTTTCTTCATGGGAATTTGGAGGAGCAGATTTTCATGAGGCAGCCAGAAGGTTTAGAGGAGGTTCAGAGGATAAGAGGTACCCTGATCATGTATGTTTCTTGAGGAAGTCTTTATATGGCTTGAGGCAAAGTCCTAGGTAATGGTATTTGAAGTTTGATGAATTTGTGCTTAGCATAGGTTTTGCTAGAAGTGATTATGATAGCTGTCTATATTTTTCTCTTGACAAAGGTGAATCTGTGTTCATACTTTTGTATGTTGATGATATGCTACTCATAAGTAAGTCTTGCTCTAGGATTGCTGAACTTAAGAAGAAGCTTAATACTGCTTTCGCCATGAAAGACTTAGGTAAAGCTAAGAAAATACTAGGTATGATCATAGAAAGGGATAGATCAAGACATAGCTTGAAACTGCATCAGAAGCCTTATTTAGAGAAGGTGATTCAGACATTTCATGCTAAAGATTGTAAGATGTGAGCATGCCTTTAGCTGCTCATTTTGAGCTTAGTAGAACCAACTATAAGAAAAAGGCACATAACTAACGGACCTTTCTGTTGATTTTACTTTATATCCATTAGAAATATGATCAAAACCAACAAAATATTCCGTCGAGAAGTTGTAGGTTATAGTGGCGTAGATTTTATAAAATCTGTCGATTTTCATGATATTTTTAACAGAATTTCTGTTGATAATTTAGTTTTAAAATACCGCAGAATAATAATGAATATCAACAAAATAATCTGTTGATCATAAATTTGTAGGCATATATCCAATTTTTGTTTACCATTTTGCCCTTTTATTCTATTTTATAATCGTAATTAATAATATTTGGTTTTTTATAGAATTTGAATCACTTTTATACCTTGACGTTTTGATTATTTTAAACGCATAAAAAAAACTTCTCAGAATTTTCATAATGGCATGTAGGAAGACAATTTACAAACAACAAATAAGGTGAAAATTTTACATTTAGTAATCGAAACGTGTATACATATATATAAATAAATTACATCTAGAAAAAATACACAATGATTTTAAATAAAAAGTACTATGAACTTTGAACAAAATTTTTGCTTCATCTTCAGAACTTGCTTCATCTTCAAATCTTGCATTACTGTTTAACAAGATAACATTATATTTCCGATGACTCTGCTGATTCCTTCTTCATACTTGCTGCAATACTTATATAAAAAAGGGATTATTGCCGAAAACCACCCCTTATAAGGCATAATTGCCGAAAACCACCCCTTATACGTTTTATTGCCGAAAACCACCCTTTATTCGTTTGTTTAGGGTTTAGTCACACACAGTAACGTTTTCTGTCAAATTAGTGTTAAATCTCCGTTAAATGGCATTAATTAGATTAATTAATCCAATTTTCATTTAATTAAGGGATTATTGCCGAAAACCACCCCTTATACGTTTTATTGCCGAAAACCACCCTTTATTTGTTTGGCGATGTAGAGGGCCAGGCGGACTTGAGGGTCATCGGAGAGGGAAGTGGTGGTGTTTTCGGAGGTGGGAGATTGTGAAGGTATCGGTTTGGGTGGAGGAATGCGAGATGGGGATGGCGATTGTGCGCGGCTTCGTGGGGCGGAGTCGGGTTTGCGGGTTGAAGCGGAACGGAACATTTCGGTCCATGGCTGGGCGTGGTCGGAGGCGTCGGATGAGTAGGAGGCGAGTTGATCCATTCATTAAAGGTTGGATCTTTTGAGGTTGATTTCCATTAAAGGTTGGATCTTTTGAGGTTTGAGTTCCATTAACGGTGCGATCTTTTGAGGTTTGAGTTCCATTAAAGGTGCGATCTTTTGAGGTTTGAGTTCCATTAAAGGTGCGATCTTTAGGGCTCAGAGTTGAAATTCGAAGATGAGATGAAAAGGGGTGATGAAGATCACGATGAATGGAAGGAATGTCAACTGGGATTTTGGGAGAGGCGTTGACCATGGTGTTTGATTTTATAAACTAATTAATTAAAGGGATTATTGCCGAAAACCACCCCTTATACGGCGTAATTGCCGAAAACCACCCCTTATACGTTTTATTGCCGAAAACCACCCCTAATTAATTAACTTGGCCTAATTAAACTAAAATTGTGTTTAATTAACCTAATTAACGTGAGATTTAACAAAAATTTAACGGAAAACGTTACGATGTGTGACGAAACCCTAAACAAACGAATAAAGGGTGGTTTTCTGGCAATAAAACGTATAAGGGGTGGTTTTCGGCAATTACGCCCTATAAGGGGTGGTTTTCGGCAATTACGCCCTATAAGGGGTGGTTTTCGGCAATAATCCCTATAAAAAAATATAAACTTCCTCATAAAAGTTTCAAAATAGTGCGAAAAACGTATGCATTCTTAACAAATATCATGACTGACTAACCAATTATACCTTTGCAAGGTAATACAAAATAACAACGGACTCATCCAATGAATCCCATACATGTTCGAAATAAGTTTAAACAATAAAATAAGTTTTCAAAACTCGAAAATTAATGATTAACCAATCAACTGTTGGCTCTATAATCCAACCAGGTTCCAAATCTTTGTAAGGGTTAAAGCCTGAATTGAAATTGATGTAATTCAGGTTATGCAAATAACCTGAAATTAGGGGTAAGCTCTGTAACTCTTCAAAGTCAGAGGCCACTTGAGTCAAAGCCCAAAACTTGGACTTAGGGCCTCAGCTGGAGAGTATGGAACGGCAGCGTTTGGAGCAGCGAACAAAAAGGAAACGAATGCTACAGTGGAAGAGTGAGAGCGAGAACAGAAAACCCTAAAGGCGATTGCGACGAACTCAGACGATTTCAAGCGATCTCCGAATCCGACCGGTGATTCTCTCCAAGCTTCTTCACAGAGCTGGACGGCTGCTACGCAAGAAGTGTAGCAGTGCTGAAGAACAACGCGGCGGAAACCTAAGGGAGTCTCGTTCCTCACTGTTTTCTTTTCAGTATAGATTACAGATTAGGGTTTGTTATTGTAGTTGCAATAGCCTGTGTAACCTGTATCAAACCTAACATCTAGTGAAGTTTTAATCCGGACTCTCTATCTTGAGGTCCGGCGAGGTTTTCCTCCGGCAGATTTTGCCGGTTTCCTCGTTAAAAATACTGTTGTCTTTAGATTAGGTTACTGTAAGTTTATTTGTGCTTAAAACTGTTAAAACTTGAACCTGAACCTTGCTTGTTTAATCTGACCTAACTTTGAAACTCGACTAAAATCATTCTAATGGCCTAGATCGAGTTTACACCGTGGTATCAGAGCCGGAAATACGTTTATTTGATAGATACAACGTGCTTTAGGCCTTAGGTAAGCTTTAAAATTGAATCTGAGCATCTTGTCGCTCCGCTCTGTAGCTGTTGAGAATTGGTCGGTGCTCAGATCACAGTACTGTTTGCTGCCTACTTTATTTCTGTGTTTTTGATTAGCTGAACAGTGTGCTCGACTTATTTGTGGTCTTTGCTTATTGCAGGTAAAATTCTAAAGTCTCTTGCTGATTGCTGGAATGTCGGATAACTTGAAGATAAAGTTGTTTGATGGCCACATGGACTTCTCCATGTGGAAGGTAAGAATGAAAGGCATTCTTCTGTATGACCGCTGCTGGAGGGCAGTTACAGAAGAATGGCTTGCTGACACTAAGGATCAGGACAAAGCTGATCAAAGGAATTAGCTTTGTCCTCCATCCTTATGAGATTGACAGATGAGGTTGCGCGCAAAGTCCTCTTCTTTAAATCTCCAAAGGAACTCTGGGAGACTTTAGATAACTTGTACTTATCGAAGTCTCTCCCTAATAGGATAGCCCTGCTATCAGAGTTCTTTACGTTCAAGATGAATACTTCCTTAAGTATTCAAGAGAACCTGGATATCTTCTTGAAGATAACTCAGGATCTCAAGCGTACAGATGATGAGTTTAAGGAAACTTATCAAGCTGTTATCCTGCTTAATTCATTACCTAGTCAGTTTGACAACATCAAGGATGTTGTCATGTACTCTAGCGAAGAATTGAGCATGGATAAAATTACTGAAACCATAATTCAGAAGAATAAAACTTTAAGGGTTTTCAAGATTAAAAATGGGGGTAAAACTGAGATTAAAACTGAGAAAACAGAAGTTATGTTTGTTAAGGATAATAAGTCTAAGAAGAAAACTAAGAACAAACATATCCCTGACTTGAATGTTAAACCAACTGATAAATCAGAACTAAAATGTGGGTATTGTAACAAGCTAGGGCATTTAACTCAGTATTGCTTTGCTAAGAAAAGGGATGAAAAAGCTAAGGGTAAAGCGAAAGTAGGTTCCCTAGTGGATTCACAAATGTTTGTGAATCCAACGCAAAGTTCAATGGTGAACTTTTAATGGTTTCAGATGCATCAGAGTCAAATGATTGGATCTTGGACTCTGGGTGCACATTGCATGCCACCCCTGATAGGAATCTGTTTAGTTCAATTAAACTGATTAATGGTGGTGAGGTTAAATTGGGTGATCATACTTGCTTGGAAATTAAAGGAATAGGTAATGCCCCCCTTAAGATGTTTGATGGTGTCACTAGGACACTTCAAAATGTCAGGTGGGTGCCTGAACTCAGAAGAAATCTTCTGTCTGAATCTGTATTAGATGATCTAGGATGCCAAATACACACTGAAAATGGGGTTAGGGAAGTTAAAAGAAATGGAAAAGTGTTAATTAAGAGTATAAAAGTTAATGGACTTTATCATGTTAAAACTGAATCTGAAATTAACACAGTATCTGCCACCCCTGTTAGCTCAAGTAAAATTGAGCTTTGGCATACCAGATTAGGTCATCCAGGGAATCAAAGTCTGTTACAACTTTGTAAGGATGGCCTGATCTCTGATAAGGTTGAATCTATTAAATTTTGTGAGACATGCATTTTTGGAAAGAAAACTGCTCACAAATTTAATAAATCAACCTACGTAGCCTCTAAACCTCTTGAGTGTGTCCATTCTGATCTGGGGGCCTGCGCAGGTCTCCACAGTTGGAGGAAGGAATTATTTCCTTTCTCTGGTGGACCACTACTCTAGGAAGGTATGGGTATACCTTCTGAAGAGCAAGGATGAAGCGTTTGACCACTTCAAACAGTGGCTAGTCTCTGTTGAAAGTCAAACTGACTTCAAACTTAAGTGTTTAAGAACTGATAATGGTCTAGAATTTTGCAATAACTCTTTTAATCAGTTCTGTAAACACAGAGGTATTAGGAGGCAACTAACGGTACCAAAACCCCTCAGCAAAATGGGATTGCTGAGAGGATGAATAGATCCTTGCTTGAAAAAGCAAGATGTATGCTGTTTGGTGCAGGTCTTAAGTCCAGTTTATGGGGAGAAGCTGTGCTCACAGCTTCTTACCTTATAAACAGGACTCCCTCTTCATCTATTGCCTTTAAAACTCCACAGGAATTGTGGACAGGCAATAAGCCAAATCTCACACACCTAAAACATTTGGATGTGCAGCCTATGCTCACATTTCCCAGGGAAAACTCCAGCCCAGGGCCATAAAGTGTGTGATGATTGGCTACCCTGAAGGGGTTAAAGGATATAAACTCCTTGTCATGCAGCCTGGTGGTTATAAGGTTATTTCCGCCAGGTCTGTTAGTTTTAATGAATATTATTTCCCGTTTAAAGAAAAAATATACCTTCTGTTGCTTTATCAGGTTTAGAGGAAGCTGAGGATGAAAGCTTCATTCCTGTGGCTCAAAGGACAGTAATACCTCCACAGCTGATCAACCTGAGGATGAAGGAGATAATATCAATGAAGGAGATACAGCTGAGGAGGGCACTGATGGTATACAAATTGATGAGGTAATAGCTGACCATGGGGAACAAAATTCCCCTCATAACTTTGAGGGGACCCAAGTAAGCTTATCTGACCCTACAACTCATAACTTAGGAGGAGATGACAATGTGATTGTTGATAATGATGATGCTGTGATTGCTGATGATGAAGTTTCTGCTTCTGTTGTGAATGATATGCATGATGATGATGAATTGCATGAAAACCCTCTGTCTGACTATGTGTTAACTAGGGATAGAACTCCTAGGGTTATTAGACTTAATAGGAGATACATAGGCATTGTTGAAAGTAAATCTAACCTGGTTGAGTATGCCCTTTTAGCCGCTGACGCTATTAAGTATCAGACCCCAGATACTTATGAGCAAGCCATTAGATCCCCACAGGCTAGTCAGTGGAAATTAGCTATGCAGGAAGAAATGGAATCAATGTTTGCTAATAATACTTGGCGCCTAGTACCCAAACCTGATAAAATTAAAACAGTGGACTGTAAATGGATTTTTAAACTTAAGAAGGAAATTCAGGGAATGAACCTCCTAGGTTTAAGGCTAGATTGGTTGCAAAAGGTTACACTCAAAAGGAAGGAATAGATTACACTGAAATATTTGCTCCAGTAATAAAATATAAAACCTTAAGATTGATGCTTGCTATGAGTGCTGTTTATAATTCTGAAGTTGAACAAATGGATGTCAAAACAGCTTTCTTGCATGGAGATTTAAATGAAACTATTTATATGAACCAACCAAAGGGATTTGTAGATCAAACTAAATCTGATCATGTGTGTTTACTGTTGAAATCTCTTTATGGTTTGAAACAATCTCCTAGACAATGGAACAAAAAATTTGACTCATGCATGCACACCTTAGGTTTTAACAGAAGCAAATATGACACATGCCTATACATTAAAAACAAAAGACAACCAGTGTTGTATGTTTTACTGTATGTCGATGATTTGTTGCTGATAAGCCCATCCCTGATTCTGATTAATGAAACTAAAAAGGAACTAGGCAGATTTTTTGAAATGAAAGATTTAGGAACTGCTAAGAGAATCCTAGGAATTAGCATTCTCAGGGATAAGGACAAGGGAATAATTAAACTGTCGCAAACTGAGTACATTGAAAAATTACTCAGAAAGTTTAAAATGGAAAATGCCAAGGCATCTCCAGTTCCCTTAGGAGCTCACTTAGACTTAACCAAAAGGCATTGTCCCACTACTGAAATTGAAATTGAAAATATGAAATGCATACCTTTTGATGTTGCAGTTGGTTCTGTCATGTATGCTATGTTATGTACTAGACCAGATCTTGCATTTAGTATAAGTGTTTTGAGCAGATTTATGAGTAACCCAGGCATGAAACACTGGGATGGTATGAAACACTTGTTAAAATATCTGTTTGGTACTAAAATGCTTGGTCTGATGTATGCTAAACATGTTAATGAACCTGGTCTTGCTTGCTTTGTAGATTCAGACTATGCTAGTAATAAAGATAATAGGAAATCAACAACTGCTTTCTTTGTTACTGGTATGGATGTTGTGTTAGTTGGAAGGCTCAGTTGCAGAGCATTGTTGCTCTGTCCTCCACAGAGGCAGAGTACATTGCTGCAACTGAAGCTGCAAAAGAATGTGTCTGGATGCATGGCTTGTTATCTGAGATAGAAAACAAGTCATACATTCCAGTAATTTTCACTGATTCTCAAAGCGCTCTTTGCCTAAGCAAGGACCTTGTGTATCACGAAAGATCAAAACATATTGATGTGCGTTATCATTTCATTAGGGACTTAATAGAGTCTGGGATCATTGTGATTGATAAAATTTCCGGTGATTTGAATCCTGCTGATTTTGGAACTAAAATTGTCCTAACTAACAAGTTTGTTTTCTGCAGGAATCAACTCCGGATCGTTGTTGGTTAGCTGTGAGCTTCTTTTCTGGACCGATGACGGTTGAGTCCTCCGGGTTAAAGCTTCGCTAGAAGTATATGAAACGTGACAAGTCTAGTGTGGTGTATGGTTCACAGGCATTGCAGCATTTGTTTATGGAGTCTGTATGAGTTGTGGGGTAATAGCAGCATGTTGCCCCTGGTCTGGATTAGGAGGGCAATTGTTGGCTCTATAATCCAGCCAGGTTCCAAATATTTGTACGGGTTAAAGCCTGAGTTGAAATTGATGTAATTCAGGTTATGCAAATAACCTGAAATTAGGGGTAAGCTCTGTAACTCTTCAAAGTCAGAGGCCACTTGAGTCAAAGCCCAAAACTTGGACTTAGGGCTTCAGCTGGAGCGTATGGAACGGCAGCGTTTGGAGAAACGAACAAAAAGGAAACGAATGCTACAATGGAAGAGTGAGAGCGAGAACAGAAAACCCTAAAGGCGATTGCGACGAACTCAGACGATTTCAAGCGATCTCCGAATCCGACCGGTGATTCTCTCCAAGCTTCTTCACAGAGCTGGACGGCTGCTACGCAAGGAGTGTAGCAGTGCTGAAGAACAACGCGGCGGAAACCTAAGGGAGTCTCGTTCCTCACTGTTTTCTTTTCAGTATAGATTACAGATTAGGGTTTGTTATTGTAGTTGCAATAGCCTGTGTAACCTGTATCAAACCTAACATCTAGTGGAGTTTTAATCCGGACTCTCTATCTTGAGGTCCGGCGAGGTTTTCCTCCGGCAGATTTTGCCGGTTTCCTCGTTAAAAATACTGCTGTCTTTAGATTAGGTTACTGCAAGTTTATTTGTGCTTAAAACTGTTAAAACTTGAACCTGAACCTTGCTTGTTTAATCTGACCTAACTTTGAAACTCGACTAAAATCATTCTAATGGCCTAGATCGAGTTTACACCAACCATAAACCTCACCTAAAATAACTCTGAAAGTTGCTTGCTTCGTCCGAAGGTGTTGAATCCTTGGTTACACCAGTTTAAATCAGAGTTTTCTGAAGTGTAGTTTGTCACTCTTTCTATTGTCAGCTAATCTGAAATTTAAATAAAATATTAAAAAATCTGAGCGGGAACTAAAAGAAAATGTGAAATATTAGGTGGGAATAAAAAATCACGGCAGTTAGAAATTTTGGGGATTTTCTTTTCTATAAACGCCGTTATTTAAGGAAATGATAAATTCTAATCAATAATTCATTTATACTTTCCATAAAAAATTGTAGATATCTTTAATTAATTTTCATGCTTTCACATACAAAAATTTCACACGCATGCCGTGTTACTAGTACCATTGTATGCAGCTAATTTGTGCTTATTAAGTTGTCTTTATGTTATTTTTATTTAAACAAAAAAGTGACATTGACTTTCAAAATTCTTAATATATATAGGGAAGACACAATCTCCATCGTTGATCACTAATATTCTTACAAAAATATATTGTCCGTATATATATATATATCAATTACTTGCACTTTGAAATAAAATTCATCACAAATAAAAAAGATTTTCAACAAATCTATTTACACGTATATCATTGCAATGAGAATAAAAATTCAAAATTTTAAAAATTTGTAGTTGGTATACATGTCATGAGGATTATTTGTAAGTAAAATTAACAACATGTATTTTTTACAAATTTTGTTGGAAATGAAAGGTATATTACCAACGGAATTATTCCTACCTAATTATTGTTGGTACTATAAATATTACCCACAATTGATAAATCGTTGATTTTAATTTGTTGATTTTATGACATTTTCTTGTAGTGCTCCGTAAGGATAGGATAGAACAGCTTAGGATAGAGAAGTATCCTTATGCAAATGTGTTGGGTTCGATTATGTATGCTATGATCAGTACAAGGCCTGACTTAGCCTATGCTGTGTCAGTGCTGAGTAGGTTCATGTCTAATCCAGGTTATGAGCATTGGTTGACTGTTAAGCATGTGTTATCTTACATATCTGGAACTCTTGATTATGACTTACAATTTGATAAGAAGGTTACTGGACTTGATCTTGTGGGGTATGTAGACTCAGATTTTGCAAGTGACAAAGATACAAGAAAGTCTACTACAACCTACTTCTTCATGTTTGGTGGAAATTGTGTGTCATGGAAATCAGGACTGCAATCTATAGTTACTCTCTCTACTACTGAAGCAGAGTATGTGGCGATTAGTGAGGCAGTGAAGGAGAGCATATGGCTTTAAGGTTTGTTGAAGGAGATCAGAGCTTCAGATCAGCCTGGGCTGATTCACTCTGATAGTCAATCTACAATCTACTTATGCAAGAATCTCGTATATCATGAAAGGACAAAGCATGTTGAGGTTAAGTATCATTTTACTAGATCTAAAGTTGCTGCGGGTGTAGTTAAAATTGTTAAAGTCAATACTGCTGAAAATGTTTCAGATGTTGGGACTAAGATTGTGACCTTAGCCAAGGTCAGGCTTTGCCTGGATTTGCTGAGAGTTGGGTAAGTTTATTTTGCAGGTATTGTGCGATAAACCATAGGTAGAGGTTCACTATGAGGAAGGGAAATAGCTGGAGTTGCTGGAAGAAGGGAATGGCAGCTTCAGGTGGAGGATTGTTGGAATGTGAAGTTGCGTCATGGTCTGCGTCAAGGAGTGATGCATGATTAACCACGTCATCAAATGAGAGGTTGAAGAACGAGTGATGCAGGATGAGCCACGTCATCAAATGGGACGACATCGTTTTAGCAAAGTCCGAGGTTGTTAGGCTGTTAGGAGTGGACGGCCTGGATCGAAGTGTGACGA
Organism: Sedum album; assembly: GCA_006409495.1. Classification (NCBI taxonomy): domain Eukaryota; kingdom Viridiplantae; phylum Streptophyta; class Magnoliopsida; order Saxifragales; family Crassulaceae; genus Sedum; species Sedum album. The sequence continues at coordinate 69,376 of QZGG01000426.1, forward strand.
ACGGCTCTGATCGAATATGGAGATCTATATAAGGCTCTGCATCGTCATCTTCTTCAGAACGTAATTTTTTCAAAAAAAGCAAATCTTCGAGAAAGCAAAGTGATCAAAGCGATTCAACTAGGATTTTTGATCTAGAGGTGTTTGGCGGAGTTGTTCAAAGTCTCGGTAGAGCGATTGTGTTGTATTGCTGCTGAATCAGGTGTTGATTCAGGTTTGTGGTTGATCGGAGATTGTAAGTCCGTTGTCGGCGGTTCTGGCTCATAGTGAAACCTCGAACTACGGTTCTTACAACGTGGATAAAAGGCTTCTTTGGAAGTCATATAACCACGGTATAAATCTTGTCTCGATTCAGTTTTACATTTGATTCAGTTTCCGCCTAGTTCGTCTAGTGAGTCAGATTGAGTGAATCGAGTGAGAACGAGGTTAGATCTGGTTCAAGGAACGTAGAACGATCCAACAATATTCTAAAGCATAAATAGCTTCCCAAATGCAGAACCAGGTTTTTACATTTAACGTCGCTAGGTTTAACGGTGAGAAATTAAACTATGCAATTTAGTCCAAAATTAGTGAATTGAAAATTAAGATAGTCAGTTCCTCAACTTGAAATTGTGTGGTAGTCCGAAACATGTTTTTGTAATTTTCCCTATATTATCTCTAATATTAAAAAATATTAGTATTATGCTTAGTATAAATAGTCACTGTGTAATTCTTTTTGGAACTAAGAAATGAATTTAACTATTTCCTATCTTCATCTTCAACCCTTCTTCCCTAATTCTCTGTAAACCCTAATCCTCCTACCTTATCTTCTGCTTCTCAACATCCTTCTTCCTGGCCTTCATCTTAGTTCGTATCAGATTTCCAACTTTCAAACAGAAAGGCAGCCACAGAAACATGAGAAACATCAGTTGCTAGATTGCTTTTACAGAAACAGTTCCATACACATTTACTCCACCAGCATTGCAAGAAAATAATTACATCTGACTCCAATTTTAAACCACCGAAAGGACAACCTTATCTATCCAACATTCCAATTAACCAATCAATTCGTCATCTCTGCGTTCATAATAACTCTACACCACTCACTTTTAGATTTTTAACCAAAACTTCCTCACTTGCAATATTGTCATCAGTTCTAGACATGCTTCTAACAACAGACAACTTAGTTTTTAACTCCTTCATTATACCAAAAACATTTACAAAGTAGTGGACATTCCATTTTTGCAAACTGTGTTTCATCATTCCAAGTTTAGCAGAAAAACTCATATTAGCATTGCTAAAGGATGATCGTTTTATGAACTATATCAGAGTATCCTTGGTGTCTCAACCACATTTCTTCAAATCAAAAGTGTTTTGTCCCTTTTAAAACAACAACACCACAATCTTACAAAATAGGACAGTGATCAGATTGCGAGGAAATCAAATAACTGTCACTATGCTTCTCCATCCATCGATTGTTCGCAAGAACCCTATCCAAACGACTTTTCATTTGTTGATTCCACTTCTCCTATTACAAACTGTATACTCCCTACTAGAATAACCTAAGTCTTGCACATCGATACCGTCTTTCCACGACTGCAGACCTAATTTTGCCTCGCGACGGAACCCAAAAACATCCTTTAAAACCTAATCTAAATCTGATACCTAATTTTGTTTCAATTAACGTAGCTACCCGAGCCTTAGAAGTACTTTGAGTTCTCGACACAGGAGCTCTGCCTCTTGAAAAAATTGTAGCTCCTCTTCTTGGAAAAACTGTGAAACGTTTTCTTCTGTTTCCAACACGAATTTGGAATCCATTTTCTTATCAGATCGATCACGTTTCATTTGTGGCTTCTTGACTCGGATTACACTCTCGCGATGCTCCACTATTTTCTTTGACTGAAGCTCCCTTATATATATTTTTACTCTTTTCTAAAACAACCCCAATTTGCCGGTGCAAAAATCTGATATGGGATTTCAAAGCTGGGCTCCTTATCCATAAAAACATCCAGCATACTTTTTACTCTTAACCTTATGTCATCATCTCTAACTATAGCCTTTCCTTTGTCCTGCCTGAACTCAGTACTTCATTTTTCTGACATTGTTCCTTCAACATTAATTATCACGCCTGGAGTACCAAACTTAATAAAACCATCCTAATTATCAATATAAAGCATGGATTTCTCAGAAGTAATGTTTCCACGTTCCTGTATCAATGCATCTAGTTCCGCAAGAGGTAATGCACATGTAGTGGGTCTTAGTGTAAATCAAAATCAGAATCACTTCGTAAACCCTAGATCAAACACTACAGAAAGAACTCAAATGTCCGCACAACCAAGAAACTTAATGAGTCAAAAACCAGAAATTTTAGCAATTAGCTGAATCTTAACAAATGAAAAACAGAACAAGATGCAGCGATTTTTAACATGAAAATCGGTGTAACACCGGAGAAAAACCACGGAGCCCCAAAAAGGGGGATTCAACCAAAATCACTAAATGAGGCCACAAAGGCAGCGTTTACAACAAAGCAACTATGAAGAATTAAAAATAGCTCAAGCAATAATAATTTAATGAACGAATACGAAGTTAATTAGCTCTATGACTAAAACTACCTGTTCCGGAATGGACGGAGCGCTTGAGCCTTCACCGACAGAGGCTTCAGCACACAATCGAAGGTCAAAACTCTACAGTGGGCACCGGCGTCGCAGCTCGAAGTCGATATTTTCGGTTGGTCAAGAGATCGATCACTTGCAATCGCTCTCGAATTCCACTTAACCCTAATTCTGAGTTCCTCCTCGAATTTAAGTAACGCATACAAGCGCCATTGGAGCCGAGTCAAAACGACGACGCTCGAGACCTGATACACAGTCGTTTCATCCTGCCTCACTCAAGTGTTTAAAATTACTCCCTCCAGTGTTAACGACGCCGTTTCAAACTTCATATTAAAACTTGAAGCTTGGGCTGCACTTACAACCCTATTATAGTGCAAACCTCAAAAACTCCAAAACCAAACAAATACAACATAGCTGCTTATGTATAACAATCCAAACCATATTGACATAGAGTCCGGTTCCTTTACGATTATGTGCATTTGTGCAGATTGACTTTTTAACTATTTGCATTTTTTACTTAACTATATGCACATTCGAATATGCATTTGTGCAGACGCTAAAAGACAAAAACCGTACACTAAAAGACAAAATTACAATTTGATCCAACGGTCATTTGCCTGGGTCGCAGGGATCGCATTCTTACACATGGATCGCAAATGAACCTAATCCTATTCAGAGGCGGTTCCAAGGGGGGATTGAAGGGTCCCTTGCCCCCCCTAATTCTGAGAAACCACAGATTATATTTATAGTTTGATGTTTAGAGTAGCTAAAATTTGTGGTTCAGTGGTCTTTTTACATCTCTTTACCAGAGAAGGCTTGAGTTCGAACCTTGCCTTGCCCATTTATATTAAAGTCCAATTGTGTTTTAAGTTTGTTATTATAGTTTTTATATTTAAAGCATCTAAATTTTCTAGCTTGTTGGTCTGTTGAACTCTCTCTAGTTTGGGAAACTTAAGTTCAAACCCTACTGTTCTCATTTATATAAAAGTCCAATTTTTTTTGCCCCCCTATTTTGAGGCGCTGGATCCGCCACTGATCCTATTGACATATACCAACAGGTGAATTGATCATCAAACACTAGAAATAATATGCAAAAAATGCCCTCTTAATCCTAGTTTTGAGAAAGCCTCATATAGCAATTTCTTTAATCATATCTTCCTTACCAGGGCACACTTCTATCTTACTGATAAGCAAGAAAAAGCATTGTAATTTTTTTACCTTAACAGCACACTCTCAGCTACATGACTTGTCACGATATCTGAGTAGCATTGAAGCTGAGTATTTAAGTATCACTCTAATATAAACTGTTGCAAAACATACCCAACATTCATTGTTCTCGACTTCAACCCACGCCAACTTTGAGGATATTCAATTACTCTCTGCAAAAAGTAAATTTGGCTACTGGAACAATTTTTATTCCGAAATCCGTAAGGTTAGTACTACAAGTATTTTCTCAATCAAAAGCTCCCCTGATTCAACCAATTTCCTTATAAAATGAAGGGAAAATTACAAAATCATGTTCTGGACTACCACACAATTTCAAATTGAGGACCGGACAATCTCAATTTTCATATGGGAAAATTATAAAAACATGTCCTGGACTACCACACAATTTCAAATTGAGGACCGGACTATCTCAATTTTCATATTGAGGACCGGACAATCTCAATTTTCAAATTGAGGACCGGACTTTCTCAATTTTCAAATTGAGGACCGGACTATCTCAATTTATTTAGGTATAATTATCAATATAATGAAATAATTGAAATAATATAAAAATAAATTAAATCCAATATTTAATTTAGGGTTTATTATCAAGAACCACCCATATAATATGAGGTTTTTCCGAAAACCACCCAAATAAAGGAATCTTACCAAGAACCACCCATATAATATGAGATTCTTTTGAAAACCACCCAAATAAAAAAACCTTATCAAGAACCATCCATATAATCGTTCCGTTATCTTTCGAACCACCCAAATCTAACACCGTTAACAAATATAAATAAAATAATATTTTAAATTTATATAATAATATATATTCTCTAGTAGAAAATTCATAAAAAATACAAAAATATCAGGAAAATGATTAAATAAACAAAATAATATTTCTCAAATACAGAGTATAAAAATAAAAAAAATTAGAAGAAAAAAATTAAAAGTAAACTCTTGAATAATTAGATAATCGAAAACAAAAAAATGCCGAACAATTTTAAAACAATAATATGTATATTGAAAATTAAACGGTTTTGATGAAGTTTGAGGGGTTTTGGTTTTCATGGGCTAAAAGATTTAAGATTTCATGAAAGAATTATTTATTTATACATAGACTATCAAATTTTACTTATTTTGTAAATAAAATTCAGAGCCTAATAGTAGAAAGTATAATCAAAGTATTCAAGAGTTTTCTTTAAAAAAAATTGAAATTATTTTTTCTAAAAATATTTATTCTAAAAATATTTATTCTAAACATATTTATTTAATTTTCAATATAAATATTATTTATTTCTAAAAATATTTATTTCTAAAAATTATTATTTTTAAAAAAAATGATATTATTAATTTTTATTAACGGTGTTAGATTTGGGTGGTTCGAAAGATAACGGAATGATTATATGGGTGGTTCTTGGTAAGGTTATTTTATTTGGGTGGTTTTCAGAAAAATCTCATATTATATGGGTGGTTCTTGGTAATGTTCTTTTATTTGGGTGGTTTTCGGAAAAACCTCATATTATATGGGTGGTTCTTGATAATAAACCCTTTAATTTATATGCTCATTATATAAGTAAAGTTTAAGAACGACATTTTACTTTTGATTATACTGTGAGATAAATTTTCACCGTTGATTATTAATAATCTAACGGATGTTAATAAAAAAATAACTGTCAAATCCATCAACTATATGTATTGCGAATTCAGCCGTCAATTTAATTAAAAACTGACGCGTGTAATTTAGTCGATAGATATTCCAACACGCAACTCAAAAGAATTTATAGAACTAGGGGTGACCTAGTGTCGAACCCAAGGGAACAGTGGAGTCAAGTTATATTTCAAACTCGATTACTAGCTTTTAATCCTCTACACTCGATTACTAGTTTTCAATTTAGTTCTTAAGTGTTTTATTTATTTCAAAGACAATATTATTTATTCAAAAGGCAATATTTCAAGAAAAGGTTTGTTATCAAATATTAAAACTATGACAAGGATGAGAATCCTCCACTAATACTTATGGTTTCACTCGAACAAGATATAAATCCTCACTCCCGTGTTAGATTTATATTATAGTTATGAATTTCCTTCTTGATGACAATTTAATATAAAACGTATAGTTATATGATAATATAAATCCTCACTCCCGTGTTAGATTTATATTATAGAATTTAGACTGAGTAGCATTAGCATACGAATCCTCACTCCCGTGTTAGATTCGCACGTAAACATCTACTCGACTAGCTTCATTCCTCCCGGTGTTTTCACTAATCTGTCCAAATACGCTTATTAATACATTCATGCACCAAATATACTCGCTGCTCCCGCTTTGCTAATATACTCGATCTAATGGTTCGTATTGATTCTAAAATAATCTAAGTTCACCTCCCGGTCCTTCCCTAGAAAATACTACTCGACCTACTCTTCTAGATGTTTTGTCAGGACACCTAATTTATAAAGATAAGGCTCGGGTATGATTCAACACACACAATAGTCATACAAGAATTGATTCATGTAAATTAAATAATCATGTTCTAGTTATTCATAAGCATTAGGAATTCATCAAATCCCTATCATAAGGAAACTACTCACTCATCTCTAGTGATAATGCAAACATGTTCAAACGATTGTAAGTAAAACAAGAGTAAAGTTTAGAAATTCTCAGTGATTGATGATCCACGGTCGAGCTCCAAGCTGCTGCAATCTCCTCGTTATCTCGAGTACAAAATCTGGTTGTATAATTCAAACGGTCCTCCGAACTCTCTCGGGTATCTTTCTTCTTCACTTGGTTACTCGACTTCAATCAATCACTTGGTCGGGTAGGGTCTCTGCCCTCCTCATCTTGCTCGGTGTCCCTTGTGATGTTTATATAGTGAAGATCAAACAAAGGGTCGAGTGGATGAAAGGTCTTGCTTTAACTCCCGTCATAAATGGTCGAGTAAATGGAAAGGTCTTCTTATCCACTTGTATTAAATCACTCGAGTGGAATGAAAGGTCTAGCTTATCCACTCTCATTAATTCTTGTATTAAATGGTCGAGTGAATGAAGAGAATCCATACGAAGGGTCTTGGTCACGTGATAACTTGCTCGTGCAGTGCATTTACTCGGTCGAGTAACATGAGTCTTTAGCTGTTCTAGCTCGGGACAAGTACTTCAGTACGCTCGGTCTAAGAATTGCAGAAATGATTCCAATTACGTCTGATTTAGGCCGAATTCACGCGCTTTTCCTCATATTTCCATTTACCTATATAATGAGCATATAAATTAAATATTGGATCAAATTTATTTTTATATTATTTCAATTATTTCATTATATTGATAATTATACTTAAATAAATTGAGATAGTCCGATCCTCAATTTGAAAATTGAGATAGTCCAGTCCTCAATTTGAAAATTGAGATAGTCCGGTCTTCAATTTGAAAATTGAGATAGTCCGGTCCTCAATATGAAAATTGAGATAGTCCGGTCCTCAATTGGAAATTGTGTGGTAGTCCAGGACATGTTTTTGTAATTTTCCCTTTTCATATTGAGGACCGGACTATCTCAATTTTCAAATTGAAGACCGAACTATCTCAATTTTCAAATTGAGGACCGGACTATCTCAATTTTCAAATTGAGGATCGGACTATCTCAATTTATTTAAGTATAATTATCAATATAATGAAATAATTGAAATAATATAAAAATAAATTAGATCCAATATTTAATTTATATGCTCATTATATAGGTAAAGCTCAAGAACGACATTTTACTTTTGATTAGACTGTGAGATAAATTTTCACCGTTGATTATTAATAATCTAACGGATGTTAATAAAAAAATAATTGTCAAATCCATCTACTATATGTATTGCAAATTCAGCCGTCAATTTAATTAAAAACCAACGACTAAGATTGTGTCATTTGGTTTATGAAAATATATGTCCGGACTTTCTCAATTTTCAAATAAATGTTTGGACTTTCATAATTTTCAAATAAAGGTCTGGACTTTCTCAATTTTCAAATAAAGATCCAGACTATTTCAATTTTCAATTAAACACAACTATCATTATTTTGAATCAAATCTCATCTGTTGGATTGTTTGAATTCACGATCGAGATCGTGTCTCACGGTCTCACATCTATTTATCCGTCCTCCTAAAACCATATATTTCCATAAACCAAATGACACAATCTTAGTCATTGGTTTTTAATTAAATTGACGGCTGAATTCGCAATACATATAGTTGATGGATTTGATAGTTATTTTTTTATTAACATCCGTTAGATTATTAATAATCAACGGTGAAAATTTATCTCACAGTATAATCAAAAGTAAGATGTCGTTCTTGAACTTTACTTATATAATGAGCATATAAATTAAATATTGGATTTAATTTATTTTTATATTATTTCATTATATTGATAATTATACCTAAATAAATTGAGATAGACCGATCCTCAATTTGAAAATTGAGAAAGTCCGGTCCTCAATTTGAAAATTGAGATAGTCCGGTCCTCAATATGAAAATTGAGATAGTCCGGTCCTCAATTTGAAATTGTGTGGTAGTCCAGGACATGTTTTTATAATTTTTCCTAAAATGAAACTTGATAGAAATATATTTCGATCTTTCATGGTATACAGGTTTTTTGCACAAACAAAGTACACTTTGTGAATCCATATGAATAGTAGGAGTATGACGAGCACGTCGTTGAGTGTCTCAAACTTAAATTTATAACAATCCCCACAAGCTAGCAAGCAACAAGTAGGGTCGAACCCAAGAGAGAGCAATTTAAGTATAGAGTAAAAATATTCTACTAAATACCTAAAGGGGGTTTGAATAACTGATTTAGTATCAAGTAACAAATAATGTAACATTATCAAAACACCAATTCAAGGAGTTGCCTGCAACATAAACTAATTATTACCATGTAAAAATCATGTGAATTTATTTAGTTGTTTCCACTAGAGGCACAACACACATACATCCGCTAAGATAATATGCAGATAATTCTATAAAATCCTTATCTTTGACTAACCGCTAAGTTCTCAAGAAGAATGACTATAGCTTGAATGAATAACACAATAGCTACACTGCTATGCTTTACTATAATGAAATCATACAAGACATGTTAATGTAGTTCACCGCTAGGCTACTCTAAACAAATTTACATGCATGTAATTTGCATCAAAGATTTGTAATAAAATTCATACAAAATAATAATGAAATAATAATCATCAACATATGTTCAAACAACTCCCCAAATTGGATGAGTTCGGTTACACATAAGATTCATCACAACAAAATACAAGAAAATAAAAGAGAGTTTGTAAGTAAGAAAATTGTCACAAATTTGATGATGAAGATGTGGCCTTCTTTATCTCCTTCCATTGTCACTACGGCTTGAGAATGAGATGGTTTCTTCTCCAAAATTCAGATTTCTACAACTTGCAAGAGAGCTCCAAAAATGACCGAAAATGGTGTAGAAATGATTTTTGTGTTCTTATTTGTCCTTATTTTTATGCGTTTCATCATAAATTGCATAAAATTCCCACCTCATTTCTTGTTGCTATAAATAATTTATGTGTCTCATTTCTAAGGGTGTAAATAAATGTATTTTGCAATTTTCGAAAATTCCGCGGAGGGTGAAGAATTATTTTCCGCGGAGGGCGAAGATTAATCTGAAATTCAATACCCTCCGCGACCAAAAATTCTATACCCTCCACGGGGAATCAGAAATTTTGATTTTTTTGATCTTTTACTTGCATATTTGATTCTACATCTCAAATGTCTTGAATTACATCCAAATGTGGCAAAATATTCTTGTACATCTATAACTTGAATCATGCACAAAACGTGAAGTAAAACATAAAAATATATATTTAAATTATGAAATTTTGCATTTTGATGGATCGTATAAATACACTCCATCAAACCATTGAATTATTTTATCAATTCATGCTCACATTCTACTTAAAAAATGATCAACAAGAGAATTAAATAATACATGTTACCTTTGAGTTTACGTTTTCCACTGAATTGTGTGGATACATTCTTTTTAGACTCCTAACCTCGTTCTTTGGCTCAAGGTATTAGTAAATTTTTCCGCATTGAATTGCTTAAGTTGATTTTTCAAATGAATATTTTCGACAAATACTTTCGAGGGGGAACTTACCTTCCTAACCCTCGACACTTGTATAAAAAAGTTTTTTTTCTTCAATTTAGAATGCCGGCTGCACAAATTCAACGCGTAATAATATTTTTTCCTTTGAGCCTTCGAACGTGTCCATATATTGAAACAATTCAACTCAAAAATAATAGTATACATCAAGTCACTTGCATCACAAATTTTTAAAATATATGGGAAACACATATATCAAAATTTAATAGACTAGAACATCAATAAAAATTAAGCAATTCATCACATCATACAACATATTTTCATACTCACAACTCATGCAATCAAAATGTGCTCAAAAACTGACTCAATGCATGACAATATATAGTGATACGACAAACTAACACTTCCACCCCATACTTGAATTGAACCGTGTCCCCACGGTACAACTCTAGCATTAAGATGAGACACATACATGACTCAGGGTGAAAAAAATACACGTGGTAATGTGTTAAAACAACTAATTAATTTAATTGGCTTACCTCCTAATAATTACATTTGTTTAACGCGTTGCCTCGACGGTACCTCGTTATTTTTTGGATATTTTGATTCGCCTAAGGGTACGCTTTTCTCGAGAAGCCTCGTTCATATGATCAACCACCATATATTTTTATATTTTTCTCATTTATGACCGTTAGTGGTTCACCTTTGCCTATGAAATATTCAAAAATGGCTTCAATTGAATCTTAGGAACTTCTATTGCATCTTCTTCATAAGCCACATTCGCGAGCTCTTGATCCCTTGCTAAACTCTTTTTGGAAATTGCTACCTGCATTGGAAATAGAAAATGGTTAGAAATTGGCAAAATTGAATCCCTATCAACCTTTGGAATATTCTTCAAGTCGCTTTCTTTTTGCTCGTTCTCAACTCTTCCATCATTAGTTAGGGTAACAACACTTATACTACTGATGTAGGAAGAATTTCAAGATTTTGGGTTTATCCCACATCTTTAGATTTGGAAAACTTTGTATTATCTTTTCTTATATAATGTTCTTTACTTTTCATGTAATCATCATCTTTTGATCAATAAAACCAATTGAGTTTTCTCAACGATTAGGGTCGATTCCCTTTAATTACGGGTGGACTCCCGTCAACCTGGAGGATTCCAGGAAACTTTATCTTCTGGTTTCGCGCTTGCGATTCCCTTAAGGCTTCCGCCGCGTCAACTACTCTTAGGATTTGGAATTGTTTGTGATGGGAGCTTTTCTTGATCATCTTTGAGTTCGGCTGCGGAAGCGGCGAGTTGTGTTAGTTGCCTAGTCAATTCTAGTAGTGTGTTTTCGATTTTGATTTGATTACCCATCACGTCCTTCACCACTTCCTTCACCTCATCTTCTAACGATTTTCTTGTGCCCTCTTGGTTGTAAGTATTTCTTGGTAGGTAATTTCCATTCCATTAAAAGCTTTCATGTTGTTGAATGGGCGGAAAGTATGGCGGTGTTTGTTGATGAATTTGTTCTAGATAAATCATCATCATCTCCTTAAGCTCCTTCAACTCTCTAGCCATTTGATAGACGTTTCAATCCACTTGTGAGACATTATTTACTCTAGAGAAATAATCTCATCCATGGTTCTCCTCTCTAAATTTTGCGCTTTCGGCGGTTTCAATGATTAACTCTCGCACCTCCCATGGTGTCAAGTAAAAAATCTTGCCACCACCTGTAGCATCCAATATCATCCTCTCTAGTGGTCTCAATCCATCAATTAAATACTCCACTAATATATTCTCCGGTATTCCCAAGTTGTAACAACTTTGCTCCAAAGTGCTGAACCGTTCCATGTAATCATACATCAACTTGGTTGGACCTTGTCAGATTGTGGACAACTCCCTCCTCACTAGATTTGCTCTCGATAAAGGGTAGATTTATCTAAAAACTTTCTTTGCATCTTATCCCATGTACCAATACTTCCTGAAGGCAAAGAAAAGAACCAATTTTTGCAAGGTTATTTAAACTTAAGGAAAATAAATTTAACATAAACCTTTCTTCCGACGCGGCATATTGTTTAAATGTTTGACGAATTCCCATGAATTCATGCAAGTATTCCATTACATTTTCTCCTGGTAATCTTCTAAATTTTGGTAGATGACGAACAATTGAAAATTTAATTCAAAATTATATCCTCGTTAGGGTTGGAATTTATGCACCACGGCTGCTCACAAATAATTGGCATGGAGGCCTACTTCATTGTTGCTCTTTGTCGATATAAATTTCTCGGAGGCACATTATTTTCTACTTGATTTTCTCCACCGGTTTTGCTATCATTTTCGTTCATATCTCCTGCGGTAGACATCTCGTATAGTAGTAAACTGCAGAAAAATATTAACACAAAAAATAAAAAAATAAAAATAAAACTCTATCCTAGATTGTGCTCTCCCCGGCAACGGTGCCAAAATTCGACGAGCAGGTCATTGAGTGCCTCAAACTTAAATTTATAACAATTCATACAAGCTAGCAAGCGACAAGTAGGGTCGAACCCAAGAGAGCAATTTAAGTTTAGAGTAAAAAATGATTTAGTATCAAGTAAGAAAATAATGTAACATTATCAAAACACCAATTCAAGGAGTTGCTTGCAACATAAATAATTAGGATTTTTTGCCGAAAACCACTCTCTCAATACCAAAATTTTAACAAAACCACCCCTTCAAAAAAATTGAGATAACCACCTATCTATTTCAACATCGCCGGTTCAAGCGTCTTTTGCCGGAAAATTGGTTGTTGACTAGATTGACCATAACTTTAATCAAATTTTTCAGTAATATACTGATCAAATAATACCATTAACCTTAATATGACTTTATTCTTGTTCAATTGTGCTCGAATTATTCAAAAACTCAAAATCTATACATTAATCTACTACTACAAACTCAATAAACCAAAACATTTCTCAACATTAACATTTAGTTGATGTTTTTTGGGTTATGATGTTATTAGATTAGTTTTTTAGGGTTGAAAATTAGGTTTAAAGAATAGTCAACTAAGTAAAAAGGCAGTTTTCCCGGCAATACACGCCGGAAACGGCGATGGGGTGTCAAGATTTAACAATTTTAGAATTGATGGGTGGTTATCTCAAAATAAAATTTGAAGGGATGGTTTCGTTAAAGTTGAGGTATTGAGAGGGTGGTTTTTCGGCAAAAACCCCAAATAATTAATACCATATAAAAATCATGTGAATTTATTTAGTTGTTCCCGCTAGAGACACAACACACATACATCCGCTAAGATAATTTGCAAATAATTCTATAAAATCCTTATCTTCAATGAACCGCTAAGTTCTCAAGAAGAATGACTATGGCTTGAATGAATGACACAATAGCCACACCGCTGCGCTTTACTATAGTGAAATCAAACAAACATCATGTAAGACATTTTAATGTAGTTCACCGCTAGGCTACTCAAACAAACATACATTCATGTAATTTGCACCAAAGAATTGTAATAAAATTCACACAAAATAATCATGAAATAATAATCATCAACATATGTTCACAAACAACTCCCCAAATTGGGTGAGTTTAGTTACATATAAGACTCATGTCAACAAAGTAAAAGAAAATAAGAGAGAGTTTGTAAGTAAAAAAATTGTCACAAATTTGATGATGATGTGGCCTTCTTTATCTCCTTCCGTTGTCACTACGGCTTGAGAATGAGTTGGTTTCTTCCTTAAAAATCTAGATTTCTTCGAGTTGCAAGAGAGCTCCAGAAATGGTTGAAAATGGTTTAGAAATGATTTTTTAAGAATGACAACAAGGGCCAAATGATGGCTGATTTTTGTTTCCTTATTTGCCCTTATTTATATTCATTTCACTTATAAATTGCATAAAATTCTTGCCTCATTTCTTGTTGCTCGAAATAATTTATTTTTTTCATTTCCAAGGTTGTAAATAAATGCATTTTGCAATTTTCAAAACTGCGTGGAGGGTGAAGAATTATCTGCCAATAAGGGTGAAGATTAATCTGGAATTCAATACCCTTCGGAAACCATAAATTATGATTTTTTATCTTTTGCTTGTATATTTGATTCTACATCTCAAATGTCTTGAATTACATCCAAATGTGGCAAAATATTATTGTACATCTATAACATGAATCACACAAAAAATGTGAAATAAAACATGAAAAAATGTATTTAAACTATGGAATTTTTCGTTTTGATGGATCGTATAAATACACTCCATCAGAGTATAACTTTTACTTTCAATCTCATGCAAAATTCCTTTTAGCCAAATGGCTTCTTTTGAGGCTTCACAAATGGCTTCTTTTCAAGAAATACAGTTACCTGCCCATGTAAAGACATATGTTGTTGTGGATTCCCTATTATCCTTGTTCCATGCAGTTCAAGCAATTTTTCAAAATTATTTTCAAAAACTAAACTTAGACTTTTTGAGCGATAATGTATCTTAACAAAAATTACATGGCCTGCCAGTGTTTTATCCTTGAATTAGACATAAATCAGGTCTTGTACATAACACCATATACATTATGGATCCTACAACCACATCATAAGGCACATTTTGCATTTACTTTTTCTCTAAATCAGTGGAAGGGCAATCATCTTTTGATATTTCCAGATGCCATCGTAAGGAGAATGGCGTAGGTTTAATATTTTCTAGCATAGAATTTTTTTCAAGAACCTTTTAAGTATAATCTGCATGTGACAGATAAACCTTTCTTTCAAGTCTGCTTTAATGATACTAATGCCTAATATCTTTTGTGCTTCTCCTAAGTCTTTCATTTCAAAATGTGTTTCAAGTTTAGACTTCAGTTCACTTATTGAACTAAGGTGATTAATTATAAAAGTATGTCATCTACATAGAGTAGCACGTAGATAATTAGGTTATTTTTAGAACTTTTCAAGTATAGACATGTATCATATTCACGATGGGTTATCTTGTTGATTGGAAGAGCTGGGAGGAGATATTGTGTTGGGCTAATGGAAACAGATGGAGATCGAAAGAAGAAAAAGAGGAAATTGAGTTTCTCATTTGTGTGTGCATTTATGAAACTTGGAAAAATAGGAACTACAACGTTTTCAGGGGGATCAATAAAAGTTGTGTCAACATTGTCCGAAAAAGTACAAAACTACTACGAATTAAAAAGAATCTTAAGCAATATAGTTAAATGAGTCTTCAGTATGTCGGCTAGATGTTCTGGTCCTTGGTTCTTTTGTTGTGTGTGGTGATCGCTTTTGTCGATTGTATGGCCTCTGGCTGTTGGTTCAATCCTGGTGGTGGTCTTGTTTGGTCCTTGGTCTTGTTGAGCTTGCTCTTCTCATGTGGTATCTTGTGAGATTTGTCCCCTCTTGTTTTCTTGTGTGCTCTAGTGGTTTTGCGTCTTGTTTGTGTCTGTCTCACCCATTTTGCTAAAAAGGTGTCTTTATCTGCACACAAAAAAATTCACTTCTGGTGAAGTTTAAACCAACCAAAACATAATTGAACTTTTGATTCCACGGTCGTCGTGATTGTTTTATTCATAAATGGATTTCTTAAGGAAACAGACACGAGAGGGCTTCTGTTTATCAGTGGTACCCTTGGGTTGCCTCATGTATATTATTTCAAAAGATCTCCATGAAGGAAAGCTATTTTTACATCCATTTGAGGTAATTTCCAATTGTAGCAACATTCATAGCAAGCATTTTTTTTGATGAACAAACTGCCATACAAAGCAACACCACAAACAGACTAAACAAAGCAGCAACCAACCAACACAAACACTACGAGACAGCACCTAGCTCAGGCCAGCAAACACCTGAGACACACACATGGGAATTGCACCACAATCCAACCATTGACTTCTCGTCTCCAAAGCAAACTTCGCAACTGAATCTGCCATTCTGTTTTCCTCACGCATAATATGCTTAACAGACCAAGATGGATTCCTGCGCTTACATTCCCAGCAACCTTGGAGCCATCTTCCCGGCCCATCTTGTTGTCCTCCCCCATGACTGCATACCCAACAGAACTGCACATCCTTCCGCCTCCCTTCCAGTCACGCCATCCATCCATCTAAAACGAACCGCTTGCACCATCGCCCCAAACATATACACTGCCGCAATCCCCGCTTCACTCATTGGCTTCTTCCACGATCCATCACATAACACACAATGCCTCTCCCGGTCACTTTGCGAAAATAAGGCATTTGGATGAGTCACAATCAAATTTCTTCCTAAGTAAGTCTCGCACTGATACAATGTGGAGCCCAACTTAGCATGCAATTCTTCTATGGACCATGTTTTCTGTTCAAAAACTGCAGCATTCCTCCCCATCCACAGTAACCATACTCCAATAAAAAGTTTCTTTAACTCCTGAGCATTGCAGACCCGAGCACAATGGAACAACCAATCAGCCGATGTCCCCCCACTTCCCCACAAACATCTCCTGTTGGGCCCAGTAATTGTGAGCCCAAAACCACATCATTACATATTTTGGACTCTAGCCCTATTTGCACACCACGCTGGACCCCTTTTTGCACACCCTCCTGCGCTGTCTTTGCAGTCTCACAACCTGCCACCCCTTTTCCTTTTTCCACTCTCCCCACCTGTGTATCTCACATCTGTCTCATCCCGTTTGCTGTCTCTTCCTGCTTAAGACTCTGCACTTCCTACCCCTTGTGTCCAACATTTCTATTTTCAGCTAAACCCGACAAACTTTCGTCTGCACTTTCGGCTGCATCCTCCTCAGCACTCCCGCGCCCCCCCTCGATCATTCCTTTTGTCATATCCGCCACTAGCCCTGGTGGCGCCACCACCGTCGACTCTGCTCTCAACCCTACTCCATACTCTCCAGCGTTCTCCATCACCTTACATTGATTCGTGTCATGAGAAAGCATCCCACACTTATAACACACTTCCGGTAGTCTTTCGTATTTAAAAGCTACCCACTGTTGTTTTTCATTCCGGCACCTTAAAAATACTCCTGGCAATAATGGTTTTGTGATATCTACTTCAATCCTATATCTCATATACCGTCTTTTTATCACCTCTGTTTCTTGTGCCATAGCCTTACAGACCTTACCAGCCAGGTTAGCAAAATCCTCTACAAACTCCTCTGTCATCAGCTCCAGTGGTAGTCTATGTATTTGTACACACATCAGTAACTTGTTAATCGGCCCCTCCTGGCCGTTTTCCACATCCCACCGTCTGACCAACACAACCGCCCTTAGAAAACTCCATGGTCCTTCCTCCAGCACCTTCCTCATTTTTTGACAACAGTCAAATTTCACAAGGAAACGACCATCCTCAATCTCAGAAAACTCCGTTCCGATTGGCATCCCCCATGCCCTGGTCATGACCGTCTTGAAAACCTGAGGCGTGAAACTTCTCATCGTCAACGGCTTAAGCACTACCGCCCACTTCAGCTTCTCTGCCGCCTTCTCCCAAGCAGCCTCCTTCACCGTAACACAACTTCCCATGAAACTTCTCTGTCAACACCTCCACATTACTCACCAACCCCGTGTCCCCACCGCTAAACTCCTCCATGACCCGGACGCCACACTCACCGGCTCCTACCCCAGAACGAGACTCCAACGATCACTCACCCCAAACGGCAAACTTACAAAACCCCCACAGGGAAAAGCTCTCATAGAAAGTCTAGAGAAAGGAAAGAGACTCACACCCTTGAAAATCACTAGGTGAGCATGTGGAGTTGAAAGCAGTAAATAAAAATCACGCAACATTCATAGCAAGCATTAGATGTAGAGTTTTATACTCCCTCCGTTTCAATTTAGTTGTCCCTATTTGTATTTCACACATATTAAGACAAATTATCTTCTCCCCAAATTATCCTTATTTAATGTGTAAATAATTCACATTTATTTAAGTTTTATTATCCTTGGATAACGTAAATCATTAAAAAAATTGATGGGTAAATCATTAAATTTTGAATAGTATAAATCATTAAATTTAGAATAGTTCTCCTGAATAAAATTTAGGCGGATATGGAAATTTTTAAAATCAAATCTCCAAAATATTCGATATCTAAATCACTAGTAATTCTTCAAAAGGTAAGATGCTTGTTAATGAAATTAATTTTCAAATTCTTCCAGGTTTATACAAATGTCTATATGAGATGAAAATTTTATGCATTAATTTGTTCACTGACCAATGCATTGAAAAAAGGAAAGTTAGATTTTGATATATGCAATCTTTAATAAATGTTATACGTAAATGTATATAAAGAATTAAAGTAATTAAGTGTGTAGGGGTAAATGAGTAATGTAAATAGAAAATACTTACCAAATTTAGAAAGTGGACAACTAATACGAAACATCCAAATAAGGAAAGAAGGACAACTAAATTGAAACGGAGGGAGTATTTAACAGCAGGGGGCACAGACTTCCGTGTAATCAATGCCCTCACTTGGTGAAAAACCTTTAGCAACTAATTTTCACTCATTTGAAAAATTTGAGCTTATTGCTTGCTCAAAAGTTTCAGGAGTGTTAAACTTGATGGTTTCAGCCACAAAATTGCAACTTCAGCAACACCATTCAAGTTGTCTACCAAGTTGATAAATTTATCATTCATCTATCTAGTATTAGAAATTCTAGTTCGCGTAGGTCTCTCTTGCTAGTTGATAATTTTCTGAGTCAGCATTCATGGGTACATTAATTTCACTACGATCAGCAGGGATATTAGCAAGAGTATTACTAACGAGACTATTATCAACACTGAATTCACATCAATATTAACTTGACCATTATCAGTAACTTGAATACATGACCCCCCTGTTAGCTGAATTTTAGAATGTAGAAATTGAAGCAGCAATAACATGAAGAGATTGGGCCGTGCATTTCAGCCCAAATTCAGATCAGTCACGCATCTTGCGTGGATAATTCTCATCGTCAGATTAAGAGGAATGAAGGGCTGGGATTACTCGATTCAGCAAGTATAAAAGGCTGACTTTATGCAGATGGCAGCAAGGGGTCTTCATCTCAGCCGACTCATGCTATTTAGGGTTTCAGCTTACATCTCCATTTTCTTGTGTAATCGAGTGAGCAGATGTTGTTGATAGTTTGAGAGTTGTTGTAGAGTGTTTCAAGAGGTATCTTTTGAGCCCTAGATTAGCCAGTTTGGTTAAGTGTTGATTGAGTTCAGGTTGTGTGAACTCGGTGAGGGTTTTGAGAGGTGAGGTGCTTTGTAACCGGTTCTTGGACAGTTCTCCGGCAACTTTCCGGCGCTATAGTGGATTACCGAGCCCCAGAGCTCAACGTGGATTAAACCCTAACGGGATATAACCACGGTAAAAATCCAGGTGTTCTTCTTTCTTTTCTTGCACTGTTCTTTAATTCTTGATATTGTTCAGTTTGTAAAGCTGTGTTAGATATTAAGTCTTGAAGTAGCAGTAGGTTAGAACTTGTATATTAGTTCTAGGTTAGATTCAGGGTACTCTGAATCACTACAGTGGCATCAGAGCCGGAATAATAGATTCCGGGGAGTTTACTGAGTTTGGAAATTAACTCTGTGTTATTGAACTATTCTGCTTCACTGATATTTTTCTATTTTCTGTGTTTTCTTGCGAGGAAAAATGTCTACAAGGATGGAGGTCTACTCCTATGACGGAAGTCCGATTTCGGGGTCTGGAGCATAAAGATGAGAGCCTTGCTGTCTCATCACAAGGTTCTCATCGCTCTGGAAGAACCTGAAAATGGACTGAAGATCAGAAAAAGAGAAAGGAGAGATCAATGAGGAAGCAAGGAATTTGCTAGTGCTGAACCTAGCTGATCATGTGCTGAGGAAAGTGAGTACAGAAAAGACCGTGCTCGGTCTTTGGAACAGGTTAGTCACTCTTTTTTCTATTCCGCAAGCTCCTAATTTAGCATATCTTAAGGCTGCTGTGTTTGCATATAAGATGGATAGTGCTAAGAGTGTAGATGATAATCTTGATGATTTGCTGCGTATGACTTTGCAATTGAATGATACTGAGTTTGCTGTAGATGAAAAGAGTCTTGTTATGATCTTGATGAATGCTTTGCCTGATAATTATCAAGCTGTTAAAAATGCATTTCAGTATACTGGTACTCTGCCCTCTTATGATGTGTTGTGTAATGCCATGAAAACTAGGGAGTTAGAAATTAAAAACTTGAAACTTAAGAGTGGTTCTGGATTGTTTGTTAAGAATAAAAAAAGAACCAAACTGATAAGTCTAAGGCTAATAACAACAAAGATAATAAGGGTAAGGGGGATAAGGGTAAAGATCAAACTGATCAGAAAGAGACTAGGAAGTGTTATTTCTGTGGTAAGGTAGGTCACCTTAAAGAAAAACTGTTTTAAGTGGAAAAATAAAAAGAAAATGAAACTGCTAATGAAAATAATTTAGCTAATGGCTCAGGGAATGAAAATGATTGTGCTGAAGTTTTATCTGTGACTGATAGAATTCTTTCTGAATCTTGGGTGTTAGATTCTGGTTGTACATATCATATGAGCCCTAATAGATCTTGGTTTGATGATTTCTTGCCTTTGAATAATGAGCATGTTTACATGGGTAATGATAATGTATGTGATGTGCTTGGTATAGGGTCTGTTAGATTAAAACTTAGCAATGATAAGATAATTACATTGACTAAAGTTAGATATATCCCTGGTTTAAAAAGGAACTTAATTTCCTTGGGTGCACTTGATGATGTTGGGTGTGTGTGTAAAACTGAAAATGGCAGCATGAACATTTATAGGAATAATAAATTACTAATGAGTGCTCCTAAGATATCTGGTTTGTATATAATTTAATGGTGCTTGTTGTAATGCTGTTGTATCTGATTCTGATAAGTGTGTAGCTTGGCATTTAAGGCTAGGTCACATTAGTTTAAAGGGACTTACTGAGTTAAATAAACAAGGCATGTTAGATGATTGTTCTGAAATTAATCTGCCATTTTGTGAGTGTTGTGTGCTTGCTAAACAGCATAGGCTTAAATTTGGGCATGGTAGGCATTTATCTAAGAATGTTTTAGATATATTCATGCTGATTTATGGGGGCCTGAACAGTATGAGTCTCATGGTGGTGGTAAATATTTTCTGTGCTTGGTTGATGACTTCTCTAGGATGGTTTGGACTTTTCTGTTAAAAACTAAAGATGAGGCATTAACTAAGTTTAAGGAATGGAAATTACTAGAGGAAAATCAGACTAACTCTAAGGTTAAAACACTTAGGACTGATAATGGACTTGAGTTCTGCAATGCTGAGTTTGATGGTTTTTGTGCTGATTGTGGTGTGCTAAGACATAGAACAGTCAGGTTCACCCCTCAGCAAAATGGTGTTGCTGAGAGGATGAACAGGACTTTATTAGAGAAGGTAAGAGCATTGCTCTTTACCTCAGGGTTGTCTAAGGCCTTCTGGGGAGAAGCCTTGGCAACTGCCACATATCTAGTTAATAGAAGCCCTAATAGAAACCTAGAATTCAAATGTCCTGTAGAGAAATACACTGGTAGGAAACCTGATTTATCTCATCTTAGGATTTTTGGCTGCTCTGCTTATGCTCATGTTAAAGATGGTAAATTAAATCCTAGGTCTATTAGATGTATATTCTTAGGGTACCAAACAGGAGTTAAAGGATATAGGTTATGGGATAGAGACTCACCTGGTGTTAAAATAGTTATAAGTAGGGATGTAGTATTTAATGAAAAAGATTTCCCTTACAAAACTGAACCTAGAGTTGCTGAACCTGCTGATCCTGTAGAACAACCTGAGAGTACCTCAATTGAGGTGGAGCCTATTCTGTTGACTGATAACAGAATGGACCAAGGTCAGGTGGAGGATATCCCACCTGATCCTGGTCTAGGGTTAGAAGAACCAGATGATCAGCCTGGCAATCATGACCAAGGTCTTGAACCAGAAACGGAAGCTGAAAATCTGGAACCCTCTCAAACTGAGCAGTGGATAAATCTCTCTTAGTGAGGGATAGAGATAGGAGAATTCCTAAACCAAACCCAGATACCCTAGGCAACCTGGCCTGTCCATAGCTGACCTAGTATACACTGCCCTATTAGCTGCCCATGAGGTAAAATCAGTAGAACCTGAAAATTATAGGCAGGCTATGAGTTCTAGAGATAAGAACAAATGGGTAGAGGCTATGAATGAGGAAATGAACTCATTAATGGTTAATAAGACTTGGCAGTTAGTACCTAAACCCAAAGAACATAAGCTAGTTGAGTGTAGATGGCTGTATAAAATAAAAGAAGGGCAAACAGAATCTGATCCCCCTAGGTTTAAGGCAAGACTAGTAGCTAAAGGTTATACTCAGCGTGAGGGAATAGATTATAATGAAATATTCTCACCTGTAGTGAAATTTAAGACTATTAGGATTATGCTTGCTTTGACTGCTTGTTATGATTATGAACTGAGCAATTAGATGTAAAAACTGCTTTCTTGCATGGTGATCTTGATGAAAAGATTTATATGAGGCAGCCTGAGGGATTTGTTGATAATAAGCATGCTGATTATGTTTGTTTGTTGAAAAAATCACTTTATGGATTGAAACAGTCCCCTAGGCAATGGTATCTGAAATTTGACTCTTTTGTGTTGAGTATTGGATTTACCAGAAGTAGTTTTGATGCTTGTTTCTATTTTGCTTCAGTGAATAATTGTCCTGTGTATCTGCTGCTTTATGTAGATGATATGCTGCTGATTAGTAAAAGTATGGATAAGATTCTTAAGTTGAAAAAGGAATTAAATACTGTTTTTGACATGAAGGACCTAGGGCCTGCTAGGAAAATTCTAGGAATGATTATTGATAGGGACAGATCAAAGAATACCTTGAAATTGCATCAAAAACCTTATTTAGAGAAACTTGTATCTAAGTTTGGTGATTTGGATTGCAAGTCTGTTTCCCTGCCTATTGCACCTCATTTTATTTTGAGTAAAATGCAATGTCCTAGAACTGAACATGAATTGCTTGATATGGAAGGAATTCCTTATGCAAATGCCATAGGATCAGTTATGTATGCCATGATTAGTACTAGGCCTGATTTGAGTTATGCTATTTCTTGTTGAGTAGATATATGTCTAATCCTGGTAAGGAACATTGGAATGCATTGAAATGGGTGATTGCTTATATTGCTGGTACAGTGAATGTTGGTCTGAATTTTGGTAAAAGGATGAATGTACCTGAATTGATTGGTTATGTGGATGCTGATTTTGCTAGTGATAGGGATTCTAGAAAGTCAAATACTGCATATGTGTTTACTTTAGGACATAATTGTATTTCTTGGAAATCTCAATTGCAACCTTTGATTGCCTTGTCTACTACTGAATCTGAATACATTGCTATATGTGATGCTTGCAAAGAAGCTGTGTGGTTACAAGGGTTATTAAAAGAGGCTTGTTTGATTACTAAGAATGCTGTTATAATGTCTGATAGTCAATCTGCTTTGCAGTTAAGTAAAAATCCTGTTTATCATGAAAGAACTAAGCATGTAGGAATTAGATTTCATAAAATTAGGGAGTTTATTTCTACTGGTGAATTGTTCTTACAGAAAGTACCTACTGCTGATAATCCAGCAGATATGGGGACTAAAATTGTCACTAACCTTAAGTTCAAGCATTGCTTGAGACTTCTTTATGTTGAGTAAATGCAGGTACAGAGTGATGAAGGGGAATACGGTATCCACTATAATGGAAGATATTCAAGGGAGCAGCAGCTTTGGAAATTGAATTGAGGTGGGAAGAAGGGAATGACCTCAAGGGTATGCTGATGTTCCTGAGAAGTACACTGCTGATGGAGTCTGAAGCTTGTTGCTTCAGGTGGAGGTTTGTAGAAATTGAAGCAGCAATAACATGAAGAGATTGGGCCGTGCATTTCAGCCCAAATTCAGATCAGTCACGCATCTTGCGTGGATAATTCT
This sequence comes from Sedum album, assembly GCA_006409495.1. NCBI lineage: Eukaryota > Viridiplantae > Streptophyta > Magnoliopsida > Saxifragales > Crassulaceae > Sedum > Sedum album. The sequence goes on from QZGG01000426.1 coordinate 93,160, forward strand.
CATCGTCAGATTAAGAGGAATGAAGGGCTGGGATTACTCGATTCAGCAAGTATAAAAGGCTGACTTTATGCAGATGGCAGCAAGGGGCCTTCATCTCAGCTGACTCATGCTATTTAGGGTTTCAGCTTTCATCTCCATTTTCTTGTGTAATCGAGTGAGCAGATGTTGTTGATAGTTTGAGAGTTGTTGTAGAGTGTTTCAAGAGGTATCTTTTGAGCCCTAGATTAGCCAGTTTGGTTAAGTGTTGATTGAGTTCAGGTTGTGTGAACTCGGTGAGGGTTTAGAGAGGTGAGGTGCTTTGTAACCGGTTCTTGGACAGTTCTCTGGCAACTTTCCGGCGCTATAGTGGATTACCGAGCCCCAGAGCTCAACGTGGATTAAACCCTAACGGGATATAACCACGGTAAAAAATCAGGTGTTCTTCTTTCTTTTCTTGCACTGTTCTTTAATTCTTGATATTGTTCAGTTTGTAAAGCTGTGTTAGATATTAAGTCTTGAAGTAGCAGTAGGTTAGAACTTGTATATTAGTTCTAGGTTAGATTCAGGTTACTCTGAATCACAACATAGAATTTGTTGAAGTTCCATCATCTTGATTAGCATTGTCCCCTTCTACATTGGAAATACACCAAACTAGCTCGCTTCATTATTTATCGCTGAGCTAGTCCCATTAGTCGGCTGATGATTAACTTTAGTTGAAACCATGGGCCTTTCATTATCCATATCTCCAAATACTTGATCACCTGTATTCTCAATTGGGGCATTAGCCTTTTCTTTGAAATAAAATACATTTTCATTAAAGCTAACTGACCTAGCAATTATTACTTGATACCCATCGGGATTTATCAACAAAATCTTATAATCTATAGTTCACTGAGGATATCCTAAGATAACACCATTTTGAGCCGTTGGTTGTAGCTTATCAGATTTATTATGAGCATAAGCTAAACATCCAAAAGTTTTTTAAAAGACTCAGGTTAGGTTTCTGACTAGTCCAAGTTCTTGAGGAGTTATAAAGTTAATTGAAGATGAAGGTGATCTATTAATAAAATATGCAGCAGTCATTAAGACCTGCCCCAATGAGAAGGTACCGAGCTCGATCAAGCAAAGTCCTAATCATTCTTTCAACTATACCATTCTGCTGAGGGGTGTAAGGTATTAGTAAATTTCTTTGAATACCAAATTCAGAACAAAGAGCATCAAAGTCGTTGTTGCAAAATTCTAAATCATTATTTGTTCTAATGCCCTTTACTTTAAAACTTATCTGACTCTCAGCATACACTTTCCATTTATTAAAGCACTCAAAAGTTTCACTCTTAGTTAAGAGCAGAAAGATCCATACATTTCTAGTAAAGTGATCTACAGTAAATAAGAAGTAATTTTTACCTCCAATGGTTGAAATAGGTGTTGAACCCCAAAGGTCAACGTTTGTATATTCTAAAAGTTTATTCACTACAAAAGAAGACTTAGAAAAAATGGACAAGACTTACAAAAGAAGACTTAGAAATAGGTGCTGAACCCCAAAGGTCAACATGAGTAGCAAGTGAGGAGTTTAGTTCTTTTTTTACATTTGGGACGGGCGGGCCGGTCGTGTTTTAGGTCAGGTCGTCGGGCTTTATCGTGCTTTAGGGCCTCTTTGACACTCCTACCAATGAGATACTCTGTTCTCCTCATCTTGTATTTCTCTCGGATATTGCTATCAAGCGAGAGCATTTGATCTGATTAATTTCGTTAATTCTCCAACCCCGTCCACTCCAATTTATAGCCCCGCCAATCCCTAAATATATTTTAACAAATATTTGAATTTAAATAAATTTATTTTACATACTTTTTCCAAATCTTGAGATTGGGTTTCTAAACTATGGTTAGAGAATATTCGAGTCATATCTCCCCAATGCTCCAAGATATTCGTGGATGCAATTGTCATTATCTTCTATATATTTGAATCCCTGAGAATAAACACTTTGCAATGTTGCCGCATTCTGCTCTGTCGCGCATTTAGCTTTTGCTGCAGCATTTCCTTTTACATCTCCGTCAAGTTTTACAAATGTAATAGAGATCCGTCATAAACTTGCAATGCGTCAATGAAACTAACACTTGAGATTCATTATAACTTAAAAGATGTTTTGCCTAAAATCATCCTCCAATAGTTGAACTGTGACACCTCACCACCAATTGTGACACCTCACCACCAATTTCGACGTCTTTTGCCAGAAAATTAGCCGTTGGCTTAAGTTGATCATGATGCAAATAAAAAATCTCCGGTATATTAATCATTAAACTTAAATTTCACTAATATTTATTTAATTGAAGCATTGATAATCCAAAACTCATAACCCCCAATTTCATCCACCTCCCCAAAATCGAAACTTTTTCTCAAAATTGATCTTCATTAATGTTCATTTAACTTTATTTTGAGTTCACATTGTTATTATATTAGTTTCTTTGTGACAAAATTATTTAAATCATAGTCAACTAAGTTAACGATCATTTTTTGGCAAAAAACGGCGGAACCGACATGGCATGTCACAAATAAATAATTTTTAAATTGAAGGATGATCATGTCAAAAAAATTGAAGGGGTGAATTTAAAATGGAGCTATTGAGAGGGTAATTTTCGGCAAAATACCCTAAATTAAATTATGGTCACCCAAAATAAATGATTTATAACAAGCTTAAACTCAACATGCATGTTTCTCAAGGATACAGTTGCTATCTATAAATGGCATCAAAATGAACTCACCAACATACAACTACTGTGTATATATGTATACGCTACTGTTTGCTGTTATCAGTTACAGTATGTGGGAGAGACTTCAACTACATATAACCCCCCCAACATACAACTGTGCTATGCCATATCCATAACGAACACTTCTCCTCGCAATTCAATAAATTAATAAATAGAAGCCAAATAAACCAGGAGATCTTGGCCCTGCTGGAGAGGAGAAAACTGACTTTACAACAGTTGATATTGTGGGCCAGATCAGAAGAAAGCTCAGATCTTGCTTTTGCCTGATTGAGGAGCAAGATGAGAGGAGGAATTGGAAACACAAGTCTTGTCATACCCAACCTTTACTTATTCAAAAAGTGGAAGGCTGGGTTTACGAGAAGTTCCTCTGCTGGTCTGACCTCTGAGAAATCTTCGGTAGGCACTGAGCTTATGAGGTCATCGATTGAGAAGGGAATGCTGCATTAAAAATAACCATAAATCAACCTGATTAGGCTTATTTTGTCTGACCATCACTTGTTTCACATAGTTTAATTTTTCTTATCTTTAATCAAAGAAAAAAGCAAAGTTGATAAAGATGGAATGTTTTGACTTGAGAGAAGCATCACCTAGAATTGTCATCCAATAAAAATGAACTGCTCACTGAATTGTTTGAATCTTCTGTCATGAATGCTCTCATGCTGGATATTACCTGCAGATGAAATCACGGGTCGAATTCATACTGCAAAGCGTCCATCAATGAATGGTAGTTGCTCGAATCCCAAAAAAACTTACCTCTGGAGACACACTTTTAGTGTTATAGATGTCATCCCAATACAATGTACAAATTCTGTAGAGCTGTTGGACGCCGAGGATCTAATAACAGAAATAGGGAAAAGAAAAAATCATAAGAAATAAGAAATATAAAGACGGGCGGAGTGCATGAAAACCACACAGCGCAAGCAGCTTACTGGGCACAGATCACTTGTGATATCATCATACGAAATTCTGTATTTTTGATGAATAACCTGAAATCCAAGCGGTATGACATCATCATTGTTATTGGCAATAAAAAGAAAATTACAATATCTGAATGCATGATTAGTCATATATACAATAAAACTTACAAGGAAACCAACGGCTTGTCGTATGTGTCTTAATTCATCCCATGACGAACCTGCATACTGTTAAGTCCATAGGAAGAAAAAAAAGTCAAATAAAATTATTCAGATGAATAGTAGTAGAAGTCTATAATGATACCTCTTCTGTTGCCTGACTGCACCACAACTCCAACTCTGCTAAACCGGCTTTAACGTACTCCCCATTGCTGAATGTACAACACTCACGACGCAGTAGAAGGCTGCAAAATTTAAGATTTAGTGAAATGCAAAAGGTTTAAAATTATGATCTCAATAAACAACCCACACCTGTTAAATAGTTGGACATTTATGTAAGAGAAGACTTGCGTGAAGATTTTTTGGACAAGTACTGGAGGAACCTGATACAAAAGAACATTTATATTCATAGCTGCTGAAATACAGGAGAAAAAATAAACAGCAGTGAAATTTCATACATGATTTTCTTTGCATGTATTCTGAAGTGAGCTGAGGGAATCAATTATGCTCTGCCAGTAATTAGAAGGAGAATCTTTCCCAAAGGATTTGCCAGATCTTAGGGTACTTCCCTTGGACGTTCTCGGTGCCTGCAATATTTATAAATTTCAGGAAAAGTTCAGCCGCATCTGCAGTTTTGCACATGCTCAACCCTAAAACTGAATGCCGTGCTGAGACTTCAAACTACTAAAACTATGCTTATCCAATGACCGTAACGTGTGATAGTTTATCCTTGTTGTACACTATAAATAAGCCACAGGACAGACACAGAATCACTAATTTCTCAGAATTAAAATTATAAAAGTTAACAGATAACCTGTTACATTTATCTCCCCAGAATGAGATTATTACATCGTATTTCTTGATCAGTTAGGAAAGTGTTGGTTGAGATAAAGTGGGAAGTGAATATTTTTACCTGGATACACAAAGATAAATATGAAGACAGCTCCTTTTTCAAATTGTCTCTAATAATTCCATAAATTTTCTCAACATATGCAGTAAGCTGCTGCTTGAAAAGCAAAGCAGCGTATTTTGCCTCTATAGGCCGTATAACATCAAACGGAGCAACATTCATGTTTGTTGATGAAGGCGATGAGCGAAACCCCTACCATACATATATCACCAACTTATCAAGCTATTAAACAAGAGGAAGGATTCTAGCACGCAAATAAAAATAGATATGATACCATGGTCATCCTCCCGAATAGAGACGTTGGAGGGGGTGGTTTTCGATGAGTAGCAGCAGTTCCAGCCTTCAGACTTTGTTGAATCAAGAATAGAAGCATTGATGTGTTTGACAGCCAATAAGCCAGATGCTCGTTGCTATCTTCATCCTGAAGGACAACAGATTCGTGTTAGAGTAGTCTTGATTATATTAGATGTTAACAAGTTCGAACTTAACCGTATAGCATCTACAAAGTAAAATTTATAAGTATATGTTGCAAGCATATATGTATCAAAGAAACATACACTCTATTTGTATTGATCCTAAAGGAGCAAAACAACTGTATGTATAGCATCATTTAGTACAGTTCTCTTGCGACCCCGATGAAAATGTGCATTTTGTCCTCTCAATAGTATGTACTTTTGAATTAACTATATGCATATGCACATTCAAATGTGCATTTGTGCAATCGTAGAACGACAAATATATGTGCACAAAACGACAAATTTGCAAAGTGCAAACTGTGGACTGTTGATGGGGGTTGCAGATTTCGTTTGCCACGTGGGTGGGGTCGCAAATGAACCCTTCTCAAGCATCATTACCAAACTAAAATTCAGGGGGATTATCACTGCTGATTGGTGAATTTAATTAACTGTATTTGAAATGATATTAAGGATTGGAATCCTACTAAGCATTAATAAGGCATTTCGTATGTGGCGTTAAGTCATCTAAGATAAAAATGGTACATTTTAGTATTAACAATGTAGATGACTGTTACGAAATTCTGATCTAGGTACCTCAATTTCAGAACCAATCACTTGGATGAGACGGTCAAACACACTAGTCTTTTCAGCTTCAAAAGATTTCCAGTGAAGAAGACACTTGTAGATAGTAAAAGCAGCAACAGGCATCCCATGACTAAAACCAATGTTTTTCCTCAGACAATTGATAAGAGCATCAACATTGGCCTGCACCATTAGATTGCATAGATAAATAGTCAAAATTGACACAGGAGGACAACTTTAAAGGTAAAAAACTCGGCATTTGCAAAGAAACTTACATGTTGTTGCTCAATATGAGACCTTAATTTGCTATCAGATTCTGTACTCTTCTTAACGGGAGATCCAGTTGTCAGTTCCTGTAGGTTGAAATGATAGCCGTTAGGAACTAAACTACAATTTTAAAACTTAAATAATTTGTTAAAAGATAATTTACAGGATCTTGATGAACTACATTGGCTTTGTTGACGGCAGCGTGCCCATCCTCGTTCTGCACACAAAGTTGAAATGTGAACATAAAATAATAAAATGTTATTCCGACTTGTATAGTAAGCATCCATACATGAATGGCAACAAACGATGGGTTCTCAGAACCACGTTTTACAGGTGAATTCAATAGTGTCTTCTGCCGTAGAACTTTGTTTTCAGCTTCCAAGTTAGAAAATTTTGTCTCAAGGCTGTAAAAAGGTGAAATAATCTCAGTCAGATGTTTGAATACTTTTAGGTTTGATAATCTAAACCAATTAGTGTCACCTGTTCAGAGTGTTCTTTAGCTTGATAATAAGTGATTCAGCATCTAAGACTTGCTTTAACCTTTCGTCACTCATTTTCTTTGTCTCTTCATATTTTTTTTCGGTTTCATGGATTTTATGTTCCAGTGAACCAACCAAGGACTGCAAAGAACCGAACTTTGATAAGTAATAATTCAGAATCTGATTGTTACACACAAGAAAACTAAAGGCTAATATGAAGTTATGCACCACCAGTACCTTCAATTTCTCATTTTCGCTACCGACTTTTGATAATGTTTCATGGTCAGCAACTGCAATTTCTTGAATAACAGGGACTGCTTCAGTTTGCAACTTTGCTGCCTCCCGTTCCTTCATGAGCAACAGTTTGGTTTCCTTGAATTGTAGCTGAATTTCTTGCAGAGCACTTTGCAGCTTTGCATTCTCTTGAGTTTTTGCTTCTTCGATGTCAGCCTAAGAATAATAAATGCATAGTATGATATAAGAGAACATCCATCCTTAGTTGTAAAACTCAACTCTATGACCCATGATGAAAAACATCATTTTCCTTCAACCATGTAGGTAGAGGTCCTGTCTAGACAAATCTGTCAGATCTGTATCTTAGAATATTAAGTGTTCCTTCATTTAACAGGTCTTTAGGACAAAAGGAGCAGTACACTAACCTAAATTACATAAGGTCAATGCAATAGATATCTTTGAAATGCTACAAATTTTACAAAGCAACTTCAAGGGGCCCAAAAAATGCAATTTAAGAATAGCTAATATTCTGAGCTTACTCGCATCCGCTTTTCGAGCTGCAGCCGCCAAGTCAATTCTTCAACTTGCTTTTCCAGTTTATTTTTAGCTGCTTGGAGTGCACCAGTTTCTCTAGCAGCCTTTAGACATAATAGTTTGATTTAAAAACAAAAATGAAATGAATAAGAGAAATGACACACGATAATATACTGGAAGAATTACAAGACCAAAAGAAAATTAATGTCGAAATTACGAAGCAAAAAACACAACAATGACCCAAGCAATAATACACATGTCGCACTCGATGTTAAGCACATGAACCAAAAACACAGTATTGTTATGGACCAATCTAAAATAAGCAAACTAACATTTTTCAAATAGTAGAGTCATATAAGAGATTGTTCGGAACTAATCATGCTATTCTTAGAGGAACCTCGTATTTTGTAACAGGTTTCTAGGATTATTGGAATCACATAACAAAGAACAAGGTATTGCCAGGATTATAAGTAAATACACCAACAATGTAACATACGCTATATAGTATCACATTCTATCAAGAAATTTGGAAAACAATAGTGCTCATCTACTTCAAGAAGACAGACTTAAATACTTTAGAAGTCAAAAAAATAAATATAAAATATAGGAGCACCATTTTCAGTTTTTTCAATTCCTGGCGAGCTACTTTCCCTCTCCAGGCACATTGGGTTGTGATAGCTGCTTTCTTCAATAACATATAATGCAAGCGGGCCGAGTGTTGACGGAAGCGGCTCTGTGAAAGGATTATATCAATATTTACTATTACTTCATGAGAAACTTCTTGATTGTGTGTAACATACTACACGAGACGTATACTTATTGCATAATGCAAAATAGTGTTAAAATAATCAGTATCATACCTGAATAATGATTGCCGCTGCTGTCTGCCTTTTAAACCTAAGCTCATTACGAGCAGCCATGCCTCGCAGAGCAGCCTGAATGGACACAGCAGAGAAATAGCTCTTTGTAATTTTTCATCGCAACAAACATGCGCCAGTTTTTCTGGATCAGTTGGCACGAAGCTTCTCTCCTTTTGCTCTCAAAGACTTGTCGAGCAAGTTGTCCTGCAGTCAGCATATCAGATATTAAGCATGGCCTTCTACATCATGGGCAGATCTTCACAAGGCAGTACAGGAGAGATTCAAGAGTCAACTTTGACTTACCTCTACAAGCAGCTTGAATCTGCAATACCGACCTACGCAATAAGATAAAACTCTTGCGTGACAGATATGAACGAACTTTCCTCTGAATGACACTAGCTGATCTTCCTAAAATCTCAATTCGACGAGCATCAAGTTCTGCCATCTGGCCTGCTCTGAGGAAGACCTTTGTCTTACCAATCTGCATATATATTATTAAAGAGAGTATTGATCTCATGCGACAATTAACATTAAAAGAAAGATAAATTGAACTGAATCGGTACGCTAGAGCTATAATCAAGCAACTCGAATATTCAATTGACCTAATATTATTGAAAGTGTGATTTTCTAAAAAACGTTGACTGGTTTGAGCGAGCTTTGAATCCTCTAGAATAGTTGAAGCATTTCTCACGACTCAAATTAACTTCTTGTTTAAAGAAATTACTTTTCAAACAATAAGAAGTTTATTTAAGAAAATATCAAAAATGAGGAGCCAAATTAAGCACTACGCTGCTAAGGGAAAGCATGTGACCAGAAATATAATAAATGATTTGAAACAAGTTAGCGTGTGTTTCACCTGTTTAGGCAGCATGATATTGATTTTGAATCTCAAACACAAACTCATTAGCGAGATTTACACGAGCTATAAATTATTTATAAAGCTTATAAACTAGCATTTACGCGATTTGTTTGTGTACATAGATTAGACGAGCACTCGCTCATACTCAGCTAATTTATTTAGGGTTAATTATAGATGACCACATCTATAATAGGTTATATTCCATGGGATCACCTGTATATTGCAATATTGTATTCGACCACCTATATAGTTATCGCTGTTACCAAACAACCACCTCTGATAACGGAGAGGTGGTTGAATGGTCGGAAGTGATTATAGAGGTCGTGAAGTGAAAACTCATTTATATTGGAGGTGTATTGTAATAAAAATATTATTATATTAAAAAATTAAAATATTTAACGGAAATTTTGAAAGAACAGTGATAGGTGGTTGTTTAGTAACAGCAAACTTTATACAGGTGGTCGAATGCAATATTACAATATAAAGGTGGTTTCGTGAAATATGACATATCATACAGGTGGTCATCTGTAATTAACCCTTATATTTATCAACCTTAAACATTTGACTTTAGCTTGATTGTTCAATATAAAGTGAACTTTTGACTAAGCTTTGGTCCAGTATGCTCACGAGCAACTTGCAAAATATTAGCTTGTCTAAAAGTTGGAGAATCTAGGCGTCAAGACAACACCATGACATTTTTTTATTCGTTGATTAGTGAAAGGGCACTTAAATAATGGGATGCAAGGTGTATTATATAAAACTGTATTTTTCAAAAAGTGAAGGTGAAAATGCGTATTTGAAACACTAGCACATAGATCAAGTTTATGCTTAAACTATCCTGGCATATGAATACATGGGTCTAACCTGATAGCCATCCAATCCCGACTTCAATAAGAGTTTCTTGCAAGCAGTAACGTCGTCAAGGCTATGTAACCAATATAGGAATAGGTGATGAGACATTTTCTTTATTGAGTTAGCTACATGAGTAGTGAAGTGAGGTGTACCTGCCATCCATAACCTCGGGTGCCAGTACTCCAAAACGGTCCACAAACTCAAAGAAAGGCTTTCTAGTTGGGTACCCAGCGCAACTGATTCTAATAGCCTCCAAAACTCCCTAAAGCGACGTAGATTTGTAGAAAAGTAAGCAAATTTGTCAAGTATCAAAACAATCAAAGTAGCTCAAATATAAACACGGAGTTGACTAGTTTACCCCACAACGTAGCTGCTGTAGAACATTTTTTCCTTCAAATATTGCTGGTTTTAGAAGATTATTGGGCTTTATGCAACGGATGTAGTGTGGTTCAGTAGCATTAAGAGTTTCAAGTAGGGTTTGCAATTGTTGCTGAGATTTGCACAAATGCATTACTTAGCTTCATGAAATATCGATGGAAGACAAATTATTCATAAATAACATATAAGCATCTACCTTAAAACGAGTACCAATAGACGAGAATTTTGATGATTTTGAAGAATCATCCGTAGACAATGGGAAAAGGCTCGACACAAACGGACAGCCTGATGCAGCTAGAAGTGCTTGGTGTTCAGCAACGACATAATCCTTGTTTTTCTCCAAGAACAGATCAGTCTTGTAAGTGACCTGCCATTACAAAAATACTTAATCCATGTAACTGAAAATGAAACCAAACAGGTTGCCATTTACCTGAAAGGCAAAAATGTAGAGCACGTGAATGACCCTTTTAGACCTTAGTAAACACAAAAACTAAGTTTTGCAGATCGATAATGGGTAGCACATACATTTAAAGATCACTCACTGATAAAATTGACAAGGTTCAGCATAACATGAAAATACTTACATCTCCAGCATAGTGGCAAATTGTAAAATCAGTTCGTGACAACTTCGGCTTTACAAATCGCTTGTGATCCTTGAAGGTTTGATACAGCTTCTGGGCGAATGTTTCATGTGTTGATCTTGGAAACATGCTGCACAATTTTAGTATGTGATTAATATAAATGTAATAAAAAAATTCAATAATCATTGATGTTCATACTAACCAAGCTTCATCCAGTAGTGCAATTATGCCACCAGGTTTCTGAACAGAAGAAATATAGTTAAAGTTATTATAAACCTCAAATGCAGACAAAACTGATGGACTACAGTCACACCACGAGAAGGTTAGATTTCCAAGCTAAATTTTAGAAACATGAAATATGTACAACGACACTTTAATATTTAAAAAGATCCATAATCAAATTTCACAATCATAATAAAAGACGAAAAAAATACTTATACCTTCAAGGTAATTGAGAAAACTCAATGGAGTTTTAAACAGTGAAACAAAAAGGTGTGAATTCTGAGAAAGAAGGTCAAACCTTCTCGATGAGATCCAGAATATCTTTGTTGTCCACAAAGTCAATGTAGCTCCAGTTAATTTGTTCTTTTGTGTATTCTTCTTGTTCAGATTTGAAAACATGCTGTTGGAAAAATATGAAACATGGGCAATCGACGTATACCACAACAAAGGTGTGGATTCTGAGAAAGGTAAATCACGTATATATACCTGGTTAAAATGTTGTTGAAGTTTTTCGTTGGTCAAGTTTATGCAAAACTGCTCAAAACTGCACATCAATAATGAAGGAACAGCAGTCAAATTGTGGATTCTGTAAGCAAGAACTTTTGAACCATAGAAGAACATGGATATTAGCCGGCCTCTGTCATGAACTAAGTGACAAGCCATCATGTACCATGGTAACAATCATAGTTGAACCATGACAAGATACTTTTTATCTATCTAATATTTAGTCTGTGTGGAATTCCAAATGGTGGTCACCTATTCCATTTGAAAGGGTGTACTATAAGTGATAATTGTATTTTCTCAATATACTATACATATTATGATTTTTCTCAATAAACTAAAATTATGATACAGTAGTTAGTTTAATTGCCACCGATACAATAGCATACAACAAGGATCCTACAGAGGAACTAGCAATTTCAAATTGCAGTTATCATTAATTTTGTTAGTGTAAGGACAAAATACATGGATTAAATTGAATCGTAGAACTGGGTTAGATGACGGGGATACAATTATACAATATTTCAATCAAGCTTGCTGGTCGTAATGAGACCTGATATGGCATAGTGAGCTAAGTTGTGAAACAAAAATTTAGAATTCTTTAATCTAATAATCTACAACAATGGGTATAATATATAATATACCTACACCTCCACTTCAAAGCCTTTAGAAAATTTATGTAAGGCTGCCAAGTATATTATGATTTGTCTATTACATGGACAAAGTCTACTTAACTTCAATGACAAGTCAACTTCAGTTCAATCAAAAATCAATGAGGCGTACCGGTTAAGCACCTGTTTATCTTAAAACTTTCAAACCCATATATATCCAGCACCCCGATCAGAGTTTTTGCAGTTGGGTCTTGGCCAATTGAAAAATTAATTTTATCGACTAGCCTGTATTGGCCAAATGGAAATTCCACGTGGTTAGAAATAACTTCGACCGTATATATCATTAAGAAACAGAACAATATAAAGGACACAGGTTGAATGCTCACAGATGCAGAGTAAATTTACCAGTCAAATAATTTAGAATATACAACTTTGGCCAAAGTATCCCTCGTGGTCAAAGCAGACTCTGGACTAAGGTTCTTTATAATGTTTTCATCACGTGTAACAATTACACGTTTGCAAAGTGACTCTTCCAGTGCCTTCGCATCACACCTATGAAAATGCAAACATCAGAATTTACGTACGAACTCTGAGAGCATGAGAGGTGCAGCGACAAAAAAAATACAGAAATGCAATGCTTGAAAATGGTATCCGATGGCGTTTTCCTACATGAAAAGCTCAGCAGCAGTTTTTAGATGGAACATTGATTTCTCATCCTTTGGTTGCGACGAATCTGCATCCTTCCCTTTACCGAATTCAATATTTCCTAAATGAAGAACAGCAGCAACCACACGAAATATTCCGTCCTAGTCATGATAAGTACACATATTTAGATATGTCCTCATGGACAAAAGAGATTGTGCTTTGATTAAAGAATTTTTTTTACAACTACCTGTTCTTCAGGACTTATTCCAACAATATCCATTGCTCGCCTTAAGTCAATGTATTCTTTAGCATCATTAATGGCATCCAGTTGAATGCAGTTTGACTGATTAAGGTAGTGAAATGTTTTTGGATCTCCAACTTTGAACCTTTGAACATCCTATCAGCACAAAAGGCAGTACATTGTAAAATCATTATTAGTGATAGTGTAACGCACTTTATGTACTAGGGACACTAGAAAGATTGTAGGTAAAAGCCTCAGAAATAGCAATCCCTAAAATATGGCAATATTAAATGAATATCAGCTGAAGTGAATAGTCTTTTTACCTCCTTAGGTGCTGCGCAAAGCATGTAGAAACAGTGGTAATTTCTCTCGGGGTCAGAAACCTGGCAAACACGAGATGTTTCGAGCAAGTAAGTTCTGACAGCAGCTCCTGATATCTTTCCATTCTTGTCAAACTGAATCTCCACAAATTTACCAAAGCGACTGAAATTGTAAAATAGCATGTTAGATTTACCGTGATCGAGGGCTCAATCCAAATGCAAGGTGACATAAAATTTATGAGAAAGCTATAATACTAGTCCTATAAATCCAATATAGAAAGTAAAAGGATCCAAGAACCTAAAACCAATATTTTAGACTAAATGCTATAAAGTAATATTATTTAAACCTTGAATTATTGTTTCTGACAGTCTTCGCGTTACCAAATGCTTCCAGGACAGGATTAGACTGTAAACAGAAAAAACCAACCCAGGAACAATTAACATGAATGATTCCTGGAACCAAATCAGTAATAAAATCTATAAGCAAAATTGCATCACCTCTAGGACTTGTTGTTCAACTGTTCTCTCATCAGAATCGGCTCTACCTCCCATGTAAGCAAGATAACGCATCAGCAACTTCGTGGTCTCTGTCTTACCAGCCCCACTTTCACCACTCACCAAAACTGACTGACTTACTCCCTCATTAATCATTACTCTGCATCCATGATAAAGAACTACTGCTTGGTAACCAAAGATGAGGAATGCCCCCCAAAATATACTTCATAGTGAGATTTAAACAGGAACCTGTATGCTGCATCGGCAATGGCAAAAGGATGTGGACTTAGCTCTCCAATGTCAGCCCCCTTATATTGGGACATCATATGGCTATCAAATAAATGTGGTAGTCTTTGGAAAGGATTGACTGCAATCAATATACTGCCTGTGTATGTCTGGCACCAGTAAATAGATTAAAAAACATCATACATAACTAATAGTTTCAAATTTTTGTATGACTTATGAATTTATAGAGAAACAAAGATATTCGTAGCCAGCTCACATATATTTCATTCATGTCATATCTTGATCTTAAATTATGAAGGACTCCAGGCTCGTGCAAATAAGCAAGCTTTGTCATATCGTCAACACCGCAGGACGGAGCTTCTGTATCTTTAGGGTACACATTAGAAGTCTTGACACTAACCTGCATTTTATAAGGGAAATATAAGAACTTGTTGACTATAAAACATGAAACTCATATGATAATAGAATAATTAATAACCAAACAGTCTGTGAATAGAAGTTCATAGCAAATAGATGTTAAAAAGTTTCATGTCAGGGCACGTCGAGTATATCAAAACCATAAAATTTGTCAAATTACTCACCGTCTTCCCCGAAGAGCAAATGACTTTAATATCTTCACCATTGACCTCCACAATTTCTCCATCAATCCAAGCCTCAAAAGGGTCTTCTACCCAAACCTGAGCTCCCACAACGGGATTTGCTACGGTAGCCTTCAATAATACAAAATATGATCAGTCATAGTTCCTTTTACCGCTACTTATGTTTGTAAAAAGTGAATGCACTAGCAATGTTTGCAGCGGGACAGAGATATAAATCAAACAGCTTTTACTGCTCATGAGGCTGCTATTGCAGTTTCTACATAATATATCAAAAGGAACACAAAATGCTGGACATCGTGCGTAGCAGCTTGTATGCAGAATGCATGATCTTTAGAGCTGTTATGACAAGCTAACTTGTTCATAAAATGTAAGCTAGCAACAATCAAAGACTGAATTTAACTTATAAGCTCGAGGGATGAATGCCATATACTATTCCATACGATTGATATTAGTTTTATAATTTTAGGAGAGCATAAACTCATTTGACCTGCCTTTCCTTATCATTTCAGTGGGGTGCATTATCACTAAGACCCCTTTTTAAAAGCTGACTATAGGATACAAATTTGTTATCGCCAAACTCCAAATACAGGGAAAAAGTTCGAATCAAAACGAGCATCAAGGCACAGCATATGAATAGAACAATGCAATGCATCAAACATCATCAAAAACAAACACTCAATCAACACTTGTCTGCATAAATCAATCAACCAACCAAAATTCAACTATTCCATGAGTCCAAGAATAAGTCAAAATCAATAACCAGAAAACATTACCATTCGACTTTATACGACCTATCCGGCAGCTCCGCAATCCACAGCGATCAATTCAATACAACTCAGCTTAAATCTTAACAACTACGCAAAAGAATTCCAAACGCTTCTCCAAGCACCTTCGAAATCGATCAACAATCAAAAACAGTGTGAAAGCGACCTTAACCCAACACAAGTAATCTCCGCAGCAACCGGTCGTTTCCGCGTAAACATCGACGTTGACCACGTTGACCAGTTCAGCGAGCGGCGTCTCTGTGTTGCTTGCAATTCTTCTCTCTCGGAAAATGAAATAATAAATAAATAAATTGAAAAAGTCGTTTCCGTTTGTAATAAATAGTTTCTCTTCTTTTCTTTTTCTTTCGCAATCGTCGGGGTTTTTAATTTCATTAATTAAAATCAATTAAGATATTACTCACAAATTAAGAAATTAATTCGGATTACTTAAGATGTTTTTATTTATAAAACGTGTGTGTTTTTACTGAAAAAAGTTGACTACTTGGAAAGAGGACAGCTGATGCATTTCAAAACTATTTTTTACTTTTGGTAATTTTGAGTTTAAGGTAATTTTCAAGGCTAATTTGGTAATTTTCAAGGCTAAATCGGTAATTTTGTTTAAGAATTTACCAAATTACCCTCAGGTCTCGGGAACCTAAAAAATTTTACGGGGTGTTTTGGTAAAAAATATTCTATGTGCACGGACTTCCTTTAACTCCTACAATGATTGGTGTTTACCAAAAAAAATTTAAAATAAATAGATAAAGTCATACCCCTCAAAACTTTATCTTTTAATACAAGTCAAGGGTGTACGCGTGATGCAACACGGATGGATCGACAAGAATCATTATGATGAACAATTCTTTGATTCGGAAGAATGTTGAGAAGTTGATATAGGTAAATTTTTAACTCATTGCAAAATATCTACAAACCGAGATGCAAGGATCTTTGGCTGCTCAATAGGGGTATGAATTGTAGGAAACTTTAGATAATAATGATGTTATTTTTGCCATAAAATATATATTTGTGTGAATATTCAATTTCTCAATAACTTGTGTAAAATCAAGTGATGATCCATATATGAATTTTATCTTTAACCCTTTACTTTCTTTGACTCTCGTGTTGTTGTTGTTGTGTGTTATTGATAACATAAGATACTTTGATTATATACGCATGCAGGCATTGTGACTGTAGATCGAACTTTGAGTATATAAACATATAATTTTTTACATAATTTAAAAAAAGTATAATCGATATAAGTTCAAAAGAGACGTTATTAATTTTTTGTGAAACAGAAGGACTTAATCTTGATGGTTGATTTTGATAATTCAATAGTTGAGATTAAAGTTTGTTTTTATTAAATTTGGCGGTTGGATTTGCAAAAAAGGTTGAGTTTGACGGTTTATTTTAAAATTAAATTTTATCCGTTGAATTATTAGTAATCAACGATCGATATTATGTCTCACGGTCCTACATTTATTTACATGTCCCTCTTGAACTTTACTCTCTAAATGAATGTAGAATGCAAGTATGATCTCAAAGAGTTCAGCTCATTTGAGACCCAGGTTATTGTTTACGAACCTGAGACCCAGCTATGAACCGTTGGATCAAATTGATCTAACGGTTCACATTTTGCACTTTATATAAAATTTTGTCTTATCTGCACATCTGACACATTATGCTTTTGCATTTGTGCACGTGGCACAAATGCATTGGATGAAAAATTTAAATGGGTCTCAAATGAACGGGACTCTGATCTCTAATAAGGTCATTGTCTGATACAGGTCAATTAGTTGGGCTTTAGTGTTGAATAAAAGAGTTTTAAATTTCATAGTAGGATTTCATGTCGTTTTATATATAAATATATTTTTGTTTTGTCAGACAACTTTTTGATATTGAATGCAAAATTAGGATTCCCTATTCTGTTAGGTTTCCGTTATTTCTTTTGAAATCAACGATTCTTTCTTATCAATTTCTCAGTCTTCTGCATAATCAACGAATAATTGATTTATCTATCCCGTTAACTTTTCGGCATTCTGCAAAATCAACGAATTGTTGACACCTTATTATTCTTGTTTGCCCACCCACACTGCAAAATCAACGATTCTTTCTTACCAATGGCATTTGTTTTATCGTTGAATAGCCAATTTGTTTTGTCATTTATTAGATAATGCGTAAATATATCTTGTTAAAATCACTTTTCTACTTTGTTGTTTTATTTGCGTGATCTTGAAAAATAAATAAATTCAAAGCTTAACTTTGCCTTAAGTGTCCAACCTTTATTAAGGCTTCTCAGGAAATATCATTACTTGTGAGAAAGGATATGCTTATCATCTTTAATATTAGGGAAAATTACAAAAATATGTCCTGGACTACCACACAATTTCAAATTGAGGACCGGACTATCTCAATTTTCATATTTAGGACCGGACTATCTCAATTTTCAAATTGAGGACCGGACTATCTCAATTTTCAAATATAAAATCCAAATAGATATTTAATATGAGTCATGTTTATCTACGATATTTGCTCATCAACTGATGAATTTCATGTCCATATCCGAATAGATATTTGGTCACATACACTTAACCAAGCGATTGGAAAACTTCAAACACAAGTCGTTGGTTTTTAATTAAATTGACGGCTGAATTACAATACATATAGTTGATGGATTTGACAATTATTTTTTTATTAACATCCAATAGATTATTAATAATCAACGGTGGAAATTTATCTCACAGTCTAATCAAAAGTAAAATGTCGTTCTTGAGCTTTACCTATATAATGAGCATATAAATTAAATATTGGATCTAATTTATTTTTATATTATTTCAATTATTTTATTATATTGATAATTATACCTAAATAAATTGAGATAGTCCGATCCTCAATTTGAAAATTGAGATAGTCCGGTCCTCAATTTGAAATTGAGATAGTCCGGTCCTCAATTTGAAAATTGAGATAGTCCGGTCCTCAATATGAAAATTGAGATAGTCCGGTCCTCAATTTGAAATTGTGTGGTAGTCCAGTACATGTTTTTGTAATTTTCCCTTAATATTATAAGAATTGCCTCAATTATTAGTTTTTAATTTAATGATGTTGATTTGTGCTAATTTATATTAAAGAGAGTTGATCAAGTATAAAGGAAGTTCACAAGTATTAATTTTTTTGATTGTACATCTATTTGATTTCACGTTATAAATATTCATATTTAATCAATGATTTTAAATATTCAAAAGGGCAAGTAAGTAATTTTAACGTATATAAGTAAAAGAAAAAATTGTATCCATGTTTTAGCAACAGTATTATAAAATATATTATATGTTATATATATATAATAATATTACACTCATAGCAAAATTATTATTCATATCTTTATTTTATCGAAGATGTATTTGATATTTGAAATAATTTATAGTAAACAATGATGAAGATATCTTAGATTAAAATTTTAATAAGTTAATTAATTTATTATTCTACGTTTGAGTATAAAATATCAAGTTTCATGACGTAATATGCTAAGGTTCATGAACTCACTAAAATATTTCATGAACCACAACCAAAATTTTGAATTTATCAAAATAAATACGAGTTTCAGTAGTTTATTTCATGAATCGAAATATTTCACTTTTATAATAATGAGTTCCTAGCAAATTGATGTATTATTTCATAAACCATCAAGATTAGTATAATGTTATCACAAATATTTATAAAAAAATGTGATCAGATTTTTTTAAATAAATTTATTCCTACGTCGCTCAAAGACTGAACATACTACAGACTCAAGGCAGAAATGCACTGAGTAGGGCTTGAACCACCGATCTCTTGATCGAGACACCCCAGAGACCGAATGACTGACCGTTAGACCGCTACTCCTTGTGCCAATGTGATCAGAAAGAGATGTAAGTTGTGTATGCTAAAAAATATTAAATTAATAAAATATGAATATGTTTTTCATTATTTTTATTATATACACAATTTGTATTACATTGTTTTCAAAAAGATATTGGATAACGTTATACTTTGAAGTATAAATGTTAATACATTAAAATTCATGAACTTAAAAAATCTGTATCATCCAAAAAACAAAAAGCATTGCCAATTTGATTTTAGAGATAAAAATTAACTTCAAGTAGGAAATGGACCATTAAAGTCTATCATATTACTGTGGGACACTGGTAACATAAAATATTAAGATTAAACACACAAATCTGTGGAGAGAACTTTTAAAATTGTATGGCAATGTACAAGCAAAAGAATACATTTTCTAATATTTTGATTTTTTTGCTATATAATTAGTTACAATCATGAAATAGATCAGGTGTAGAACATCTATTTGATGCGAGTACGAAAGTAACATCGTTTAATACAATACGAAATTATGCTAAAATTATTTTCAAAAATACTTAGTACTAAACTATACAATTCCGTTTGGATGCTCCCAAAAAATTGTCGTACAAATAAACATCTAATGGAGTTGAGAACACCATTCTGTAGATTCTTATAAGGTTACATTTTGTACTTTTGAAGGTTAAAAGATTTGTGAACTTTTTAATTAAATATGATTTTTATAAGTCAATATTTCTCATAAATGCCATTTATTAAATTAACAATTTTCTAGAGGGCTCGGTGAAATTAAGAATTGATTCTAAGTTTCTAGTCTCTACTCCAAACAGTTAAGCTTCTCGTATTATGTATTTTGTAAAATTTAAGCACGCTTTATTGGCTAAAGTGCAATGATAAATCTTGTACCAATTGATTTGTTTTATCTTTCTGTTTCTTAAACACAGAGTAACTAGGCTTAGACATTGCCATTTAAGGTCGGGGCGGTCGTATTTTTACATATTATTATTAGGGTTGGGTAGGCTAGGCTAGGCTAGGCTTTGCTTCAATTTTAAGATCTAAAATGCCCTAAGCCCTATATTTGTAAAGGTCGGACCGGCCCTAAATCCTCAATGATTCATTTCAAATATTCAATTATTTTTCGAATTAACGATTCCAAAATTAGCAAGTTAGATTTTTGAAATTTGATTTAATGTATACTTTAATTTTATTATCTCTAAAAATTTAAGCTTATATTTTGGATTATATTAAAACGTATAGACATAAGTTAGTGCTCGTGTGTAGGGCTGTGTTTTTTCGACTGTGGTCCATGTTCGAAAATTAACTTTTAGGATCGAACTTTTTAGGGCCAACCTTGAGGCTAGACCGAACTTGGATCCGAATGATCTTAGTGCCGCCCTTATGATTTTCGAATCTTAGAGCTTGTTAGAACTTAGAACATTTACCTCATGCGGTGTTTTAATTATGACAATCCTCGACTAATCTTCTAGTTGAGTGTATAGGTACATGTACCTGACAACGACTGAAAGGGACAAGAACCTGTGTCGGACACAGAAGGACTTGAAGGAAACAAAGTTGAAACCAAATCAACTAAGTAGTTGCGAAAATCTAGGACAACGTAAGAAAAAACGTTGTGAGCTGAACGAACTCAATTGATAAGGCATATCTTGACCGAGTCAAAAGTTTGTTGGGAGATTTGTGGATCAGAGACAAGAACAAATCTAGGAGGTTGTTAGAGCAAATCTAGGAGGTTGTTGGAGGTCATGGACTCGACTGTTGCTCACCTATATAAGGGACATCCATGCTACAGATTATAATCTTGGAGAAACCCAGAACAACCGAGATCGCTGAGACATTTGAATGAGCCAAGTTCTGTGTATCAATTACCTCAGATCATTGGAGGAGACTAAGTGGGCGATTAGGGTATCGTCGAAGGTGCTTGTCTCTTGAGAGTTTAGAGAGCAGAATCTGATCTTACTCACTAGGCTTTCAGTGACGGAGCTGCTGAAGAAACTCATCATCGGAGAAGAAAAACTTGAAGGTTCAGAATCTGAGATACTTGTCTTTAGGAAGTCGCGAATGATGGTCCGGGAACGTCAGCTTTATGTGACTTTTTTGTGAAAGTTAGCAACACTATTACATGTGTACGAATATTGTAAGTATTTGTACAGTCTTTTGATTAATAAGAGAATTTTTAGACGTACTTCCGCTGTACATTATGTTCTGAAGTACAGATACCTGTCGACTTGGTTTAAGTCCCTAACAGTTCTTAGACCTCGTGAGGTACTACCAATCACGATACTAAATGTTTAGGCCTAAGAATATCCTTTGAATTGGGTCGGCCAAATAAACTTAAGGTTCAAATACTCAACGTACTTTTAGTAAAATTTTGGACCAGGCCGGGTAGTCTAACTACATTTAAATACCCACAAGTTTTTAGAAGTCCAAATTTTGAGTTATATTAGGTTAAATAATGCAAAAAGTTCAAAAAAGTTGTAAGTGAGATACGTTGTGGAAATGGTGAAAGTAAAAATTATATTTATCAAAATCATGGACGGAAATAATATTTATAATTTTGATGGTCAATAATCGAGTTTCAAGAGAAAAGTATAGATATATATATTGAACTACTTCCACATATAGGTTTTTTCATTAGGAGTTTCGGTAGTGACATTGTAGGCACTAAATTTTTATTAAGTGATGAAAAAAATAAAAGCAATAATTATTTTTAAATATTCAATCCAATTTAAATATTTTGGCCCAAACCCATTTAAGTAAATGGGTCGTTGGATCGCTAACTAAGCCCACAAAACAACCTCAACCCAGCATTTATTTTTGGGTTAATTTCAGATGACCACCGTTATAATAGGCTATTTTCCACAAAACCACCTTTATATTATAAAGTACATTTGACCACCTTTATAATTACTAACGTTACCAAACAAACCACCTCAGTTAACGGAGAGGTAGTTATATGGAAACCGAAGTGATTATAAAGGTGGTGAAGTGAATACTCATTTATTATAAATGTGGTGTATCGTAATAAAAATACTGTTATTATATTAAAAATGTAATATATTTGATAGAATATTTAACAGAACAGTGATAAGTGGTTGTTTGGAAACGACAAACGTTATACGGTTGGTCGAATGTAATATTACAATACACAGGTGGTTTTATGGAAAATGACCTATTGTAATGGTGGTCATCTGTAATTAACCCTTTATTTTTCTCTATTAATAGAGAATTCCTCAATCATTTGAGAGGACACCAAGAAAAAATGAAGAGTTCTCGCTAGAGCGAGATCAAGTCAACGCGACCATCACTAACATACCAAACAAGAAGCTCGCAGAGTCAACAAGTGCACGCACCGCTTGCCGAAGCAAAGCATTTGTGCTCACACAGTCAACAAGTCTACGCAATGCACCGCCTGTCAAAGCTATATGAAAAAGTCTTCAATGCCAAGATGAGATCAAGTCAATGCAAACCTTGTTAACGCAGCAGACAATAAGCATACGCATGTCACTCAAGTCAACGTGATGCATGCAACCATCAATTACGTAGTAGAATCAGGAAAGAAATAGAAATTGTACACAGAACTTTCTGAAATCAAATAAACAAGTCATTTTTCCCTTTATTTTATTTTATATAGACTATCGAGGCCACGTACATTTTAAGCAATGTTTCCAGGGATCACTCCTATTGGAACCTGTTTGCATTACAATGTATTAGGTATATAATTTATTTACAAATATTAATTAATCATCAGAATTTTTTATTAAAGAACCTTAAAATCGGTCATGAAAGTAAGCTCAATTCCGGTTGGAGTGAACTTCTTAATCATGTGAATAGTCCTGGTAATTCTATTGTGAGATGAGACCCCTTTAGGATGTAATGAATCCTCCCCGAAGGATTGAATGAGAAGAATTCATTCATAAATGCATCACTTTGAATAACTTTTTTTACGTTAATGGCTTCTTGGATAGATGAAGGTAGAAAAGAGAAGAAACAGAGTTTAGAATAGGGACAATTTTTATCTTCTGTCCTTCTTTATTCACACATCAACATACTTATACACACATACATGATTATTGGAATACTAAAACTGACAAATAGATTAACATCCTTATTCAGTAACCACCAATTACGTTGTATAACAACGTATTCCTCAACTGGATATTTGTTAGAGACTTTTCCTTGTCTCGTACCTCTTCCCAAAGTCCCCTATCTTTTTATATACGTAACAGTATTGGTGAAAAATGTCAAACTCTAGAAACATCAAAGTAAGTTTTTGAAACAGACAACTTGATCAGTGATTTGTTCTGGGTTATGTTCAAGATGCTTAAACACAGTTAAAGACACAAATTCAAACATAAAGAAAATTTCACGCAGATTTCGTAACCAAGTTCAACTCGATGTGAGCCTAATCAGGGGGCTTCTCCTCCAAACCCAGTGGAAAACACTTCACTAAGTTCAGAACAGAATACGGAATTATATGTCTAGTAGACTCCTTTCTCTGCAACACCACTGCATCTCAATTCTAAGTGAAATGTAATGATAGACTTCTACTCTCTACCACCCAGAGATGCCACCTCCGGTATCCACTTCAATCAGCTCTTCAGTTCTGATTGTTTGTTGAACTTTCTCCTCTAATCAAATGAATATCTTATGTGGAATTCAGTAGTTGAACTATTTTGATTTTGAGTTTTTTCACGCTCTCGTATTTTTCTTCATTTTTCGGTGAGCTTTTTAATTCATGTTCTCTTCTTTTTAACTTGTCGTCCTTTGATTCTGATGTTAATGAAAGTTAATGTTCCTTCATCATGTGACCGTTTTTTGAGCTTCCATAACGGTCTTCATTTATTCTGCCCATTTATCCTTCAAACAATGATGATGGTATTAACTTGGGGCGTGATTTCAGGGGATTCTTCAATGGTCCTCTTTGACATTCTTCAACGGTCCTCTTTAACTTATGACTTTGTGCAAACTTCTGCTCCAGATCTTCAAGTGTTGCTGTCTTGACAGTAGATTGATTTGTCGTACACTTCCTGTTTTGCCAAAAGCTATTTTGTCTCATATACTATCTTTAGTACTTTCAATCTCCCCTTGACAAATTTTTGGCAAAACCTATGCTAGCAGATAAAGGAAACAAGATATAGCAAATCACACAAAACATAGCCCGCCCCACACGCAAGTCCCCCAAACACAAACATACTCCCCCTATTTGCCATAAACTTTGGAAAGGGTTTTAACACTGGAAGTCTTAGATAAGTCAAAATGAGATAGTGTTTCAAATAAACAGGACATCAGATGTACGAGCATTCTTCCCCTTCAGTTGGTTCATCTTCTTCCTCCACTAGGTACTCTATATCCCTTAGCGTGCAAATTGAGATTTTGTGATTCTTGATTCGATTCTCCATATTTTCTATCTCCGCCAGCTGAAGCTTCATCATGTTAATTATCTTGGACTTGGACCCTCCTGCGAATTCCTTCTTCACTCTGTGTGCACCACTAATTCCCTGATGTTTGTATAGCAAGCTTTGAATAGGTGCTAAAATTTCCACATCTACCTGATGTTGGCCGGTGAATAGTTTCCAGTCAGCTCCAAATGTTGATGTTGGTCTAGTCATAATTAGTGTTTCCCCAGCTAGTTCTAAGCCTGCTGTAACATCATCTCAAACAGAAGTGAGGGACAACTAATAGGATAATTGGTACCTTTATATACCGGGTGCTTTGTCAGATGGTCAAAGATGATTGTCCCCAGATCAACGGTGTTTCCTTGGCCAATATGAAATAGCAGAGCAGCTGTTGGCTTGAACAATTGTGCTCCTATGAAGGTTGGGTATCCAATTTCTAATGTGCAATAATGAGCACTTAGTTGTTAAGTCCCTTGATAACATTGTGCTTCCGCTCCATACATCAGTCCTTCCATCAGTCGAGTATTTGCCATTGTATTCCAGTTTAGTTTTTTGGTATCGGGATTGGATCATCGATTTCAAAGATCTCATTAATCAAGGCTGGAGTAATTCTGATCAGCTGCTTACGAACTATCACCTTTCCATAGTCTTTGCTCCAAGGCTGCCCAAACTCCACACTGATGTTTGCAATCAACTCCCTCATTAGAATGGCTTCAAATTCGTTACTGAACGTGTGAGTCTAGTTTCCTTTAGTAACTTCAACAGTTCTGGAACCAATCGTTTATCACAGTCCAACACTTTTTCAGTTTTTCACCAATGCTCTAATACCAATTGAAATTGACAGCTCTATGTGGTCAATCAATTTCTGTATTCAAGCCTTGTTCAAGGTGGTGTTTGATCTGATGTATAAAAACTCAAACAGAAAGTAAAAATCCGACACAGAAAGTTTTGTAACC
Source organism: Sedum album (assembly GCA_006409495.1). Taxonomy (NCBI): domain Eukaryota; kingdom Viridiplantae; phylum Streptophyta; class Magnoliopsida; order Saxifragales; family Crassulaceae; genus Sedum; species Sedum album. Next base: position 118,832 of record QZGG01000426.1, read on the forward strand.
CAGTTCATCTCAATGTGAGCCTAATTAGGGAGCTTATCCTCCAAGCCCAGTGGAAACAAATTCACTATAGATAGAACAATTTATAGAATTATGTAAGACAAACTCCCTCTCTAAACTACCACTGTAACGTGTTCTGAGTGAATAAGCGAGACAGACTCTGTCTCTGCCACTCTAGAGATACCTCCTCTAATTTTCATTCTAATCGGCAATTCAGTTTTAGTCGTTCTTGAGACAATATTCAGCTCTCTGTTCAGCGTCTCCCTCTCGAAAAAAATTTAAGCACCGATATTGATAAGCATCCTTGAGCTTACCTTTTTGTATAGAATGAAGCTATCTTCTTCTACTTGGTTTTTCCATCCTTCTTCTCTCTTCTTCTGTTTCTAGATGTGTGGAATATCTTCTTTTGAATCTCTTTTTCACACCACCCCTTAATTGATTCTACAAGTACGCTTTTAATACTCATATCCTCATCATGTCATGATCATGTCGACCTTATTCCATCATCATGTCATCCATAACGTTCTGATTCAGCTAGTCATCTTTAACTTTAGAAAGTTGACTTGTTCCTGGAATTTATTGAGGCGGATTTTTAGGAATTTTGTAATCTTGTCTCCATCTGTCCTTGTGCAGGTTTCTGTTCCAGATCCTGTCATCGGCTGTCTTGAGCAACAGTCATGTTTACATATGACGGTATTTAGTTAAATGTTCTACTTGAGGTTTGCCAAACCATTTGTCTCATGTACTATTGCACATCATGGCGCAAAATATAGTACTTACAATCTCCCCCTTGACAATTTTTTGGCAAAACCTTTATCGCACTTATTACAAGAAATAGTCCCAAATTTCTTCCCCCATTTGCCATATATTCTGACAAGGGATTCCCTACAACTCCCCTTGAATCTTTTGTAGATGTCTTTTCTTTGAACTGAATTTGTTGAATAAGGGTATCTCGTCTGACCAGTGATAATCAGTTCTAGGCTCTAGTCAAGCCGATGTCGAAGCGCGGCTATTTATGAATGACACATAATCCCAATTGGAGTCTTAGTGCTTCATATTTGACAGGTTCAACAGTAGGTTTCCTTTTCTGCATGCTTTGGTTCCACTATAGAGATGAAGCACGAACCACTAACTAGCTTGTTGAAATCAATCTTCTTACCTCATCTTGTTCTAGGAGCAAGCGGATCTCCAATAATATTTGAGATTGGATGATTTTTTTGAAATATGTCTGGGGGTTGTCGATCATGTGAAACCTCAAGTTCATTTTCCACTAAGTTTTCAGATTCAGATTATGTACGAGGTTCTGTTTGAGCAAGTGGAACTCCTATATCATGGTCAGTAGTCGCTTTAAGCATAGTGTCCGCTCGAACAGTGTCTTTCCATATCTCATATGGGGTCATTTTGATATGAGGACATACTGTGACTCTGTTCAACATGTAGCATGCATTATTGATAGCCTCTACACAAAGCTTAGTAGGAATTTTTTGCATGTATTAGCACCATGGCCATATCAAGGAGCGATCAACTTTTACTCTTTGCTACCTTATTCTGCTTTGGAATGATCGCTTGTTAGATCCTGAGGTTCACATCCCTCAAGGGGGTTTTGAGGTTCGGATACCTCATGTGAACTCAAAGGATCTCGTACCCATGTTTTGATGATGATAACACTTGTTTAATGTCTTAAATCAAGTGTTCAGGTTTCTATACCTGAGTTAAGGACAAAAGAACTCGACAATCAAGAAGGACCTGAAGGATCTAGTACCTGTGATTGACATTGGAGGACCTGAAGAGACAGCAGAGCAAGTGGGAGACAACAGAGTAGGGATGTCCATTAGGCCCTAAAACCCTAAAGCCCTAAAAAAGCCTTAAGGTTCGGCCCGATCCAAGCCCGGCCTGGCCCGAACCTAAGGCCGAAAAAAGCCCGAGCCCGAACGTCCCGGGCCGGGCTAGGGCTTGAAATCCGAAGCCCGCTCGGCCCGAAAAGCCCGGCCCGATGCTAAGCCTGAAAAAGCCCGATCAAAAATAATAATTTTTAAATAAATATATTACTTTCAAATTTAAAGTATATGATATTTATATCATTTATATAACATCACAAGAACTTACAATGATATACAAACATTTTATATCTATTCTAAACGCATATAAAATTGTTTAAGTTCGTTACGTTACAAGTAAATTCAAAATATAGACTATTCGTTGAACACATTATTTAAAACTATTGGTATAAAATTATTTCTAATTAAATTGATTTAAAATATGTATTTCAAATTAATTAAAATTTAAAAACGAATTAAAATTGAAATTAAGTTCAGTCAAATCCGGTCAAAGCCCGGTCAAACCCTAAAGTCAAAGGGCCTAGAAAAGCCCGTGGGCCTTACGATTTTAATGAGGCCCGACCCGGCCCGACCCGAAATTTTTAAAAAGGCCCGAATATTTAGGGTCGGACCGGGCTCAGGCCTTACGATTTAGGGTTAGGGCCGGCCCGACCCGGCCCATTGGACATCCCTACAGCAGAGCAAGTGGGAGTAATCTTGTAGCAGAAATTAAGCATAAAGTACCAATCACCCGAAAGCATAAAGTACCAATGAGCCGTCATTGGAAGACTCAAAGAAGTCTTGAAGGACTCGAGGCAATCTTGCTGCATGCCAAGGATAATTGGAGGCTCAGCCAAAAACACTCAGCCGAAACACTAAATGAACAGTACCGTCCCATCGGTTACTGTTCATCAACAGTTTAAGTCCCTGTAGATGGGTTTCTATACAAAACCATGAAGAGATACCATTTTCAAGAGTGTCTCCCATCCAAAAACTCAGAGCAAACTCAAGGAATCTAGTGAGAGATTCAAAGGAGTTTGAGAGCTTCTTGTGTAAGGCTAAAGCGCGTCAAGAAGGCAAGCTCGGTGTTGAAGGTCAAGAGGACCTGGAGGCAGAAGGACTTCCCAGCCACGGTGGAGGGGAATCCAAGGGGAACAAGGGCATTCTGAGTAAGGCTAAAGTGCATCAGGATCCAGACCCCTTTGGTGTGTGAGAGCGACAAACGATTCAGGGGGAATCGTTGGAGGAATGCGTCTCCGAAGTCACGAACGGTGGTCCTGAACCACTGTGTGAGTTGACTTCCTTTTATAATAGCTAGGGTACTTGTTACATGTGTGCAAATATTGTAGGTATTTGTATAATCGATTGATTTAATAAATAAATCTTTCGACGCCATTTTCGCTGCATGTTTAAATTCTGAGGTCCCTACGGTCTAGGTTTAGGTTCCTAATAGTTCAGGTCCCTAGTCGTTATCTAACCACGGTCCTTCAGTTGGAATCAGAGCCCCGTGCTCTAGATTCTTGGTTAGATTGCAGGTATGTCAGGTGATTCGTTCTCTATATGTCTCCAAAGCTCAAACCAGGAGAGTATGACTCTTGGGCGATTCGGTTTGAGGGACACGTCCTCGCTCTAGATGGTAAGGTATGGCAGATTATTGAGCAGGGTCGTCAGCTCATCACGGATGATGAAGATGAGACCAAAGCGAAGCCGATGGCTCTCTACTGAGGACTTTTAAGAAACTTCAGAAGAATGCTCAGGCCATGAAGGTTCTACACGCTGCTTTGGAACCTGGCAATCTTGAAAAGGTCATAATCTACAAGGACCCGTCTGAGGTCTAAGATGCTCTGAAGATGATATATGATGGCTCGGGAGACATCAGGAGGAACAGGATCCTCACAGCTCAGATGAAGTACAAGAGTCTTCGTCAAAACAATGATGAGTCGATACATGGGTATCACTCAAGGTTTCAAGGATGCTTGGCTACCTTGTCGAGACTTGGAAAACAATACGAGACATGGGAGATTACCCATCATTTTCTTCAAGGATTGTCACCGGAGTGGGATGACATATCCAGGACCTTAGCATCTCTTGCTGATACTAAGAGGATGACTCTAGAAGACCTGGTATCTAAGCTGGAAAGCGACATGCTTATTGAGAAGATGAAGCTCGAGGGTCGCGAACCTCAAGGAACCGGAAAGCAGGTTGCCTTGATTTCTGAGAAGTGGAAGGACCAAAAGAACTCCATAGGGAAAAAGGAGATGTAAAGCCTTTAACTGATGCACTCAAGGTCGCGAACCTCAATCCGAACCAGAGGAACTCAAGGAACCAGCACTAGAAAAGGACTGCGATGATGGACGATGAGTGCTTCTATTGTGGCAGAAAAGGATATTTTGCAAAAGATTGCAGAAGGAAAAAGTGAGATCACGCCCACAATAAGGAAAGACCTCATGGTGAGAAACCGAAGGACAACAAGGCAATGATCGCCGCTTGGGGTGACTCTGAAGAAGATAGCGACCTGGACAGTCAGTGTGAGATCAAGTCCTTCAGGAGGGACACATGTCTTATGGCCAGAGGTGGATCCTCATCCTCAGAGGTAAAGAATACCTCTAATTCTTCTAATTTTGAATCACGTACCGATCTAATACATATTATTAGAGGTCTTCATGATAAATATTATGAGTTGACCAATGTGATTGCTGAGCAAGATGCTTAAATTGTTGAGAAGGATGCCAGGATTAGGCAGCTCCAAAATGAACTCAACAAAAGACAGGTTTGCGAACCTGGTCCTGTCATGCGGGTTTGTGAACCTGCTGCAAGGGTAAGGACAGATGTTCAGGGAACAAAGAAGTCAAGACCCGGTCTCGGTAATGGTGAGGTAACCATACTAAAGAGAGCTCCACAAGCTGGTGAGCCTAGGAGTACTCCACATGTTAATGTGGACCTCCAAGACAAGGCTAGGACGTATGGTAAGGGATACCGTATATGGGCAAAGAATGCTCAGGGTTGCGAACCACCAAGGATCGATTTCAACAATCGTAAGAAGAAGATTGCTGAGTTCAAGAAGGAGAACTTCAAAGGGAAGAAGATTTGTTTCCACTGTGGAAAAGAGGGACATTTGAAGAACAAGTGTCGGAAAGCTTCCAAAGTTGAGGTTCAGAACCCTGGTTGTTCCAAGTGAGGGACACATACCCGGATTGACAAGAATGTCAAAACTGATGCTAATGTTTCTGACCCTATTGTTTGTGTTGGTTCTGTTTCTAACAAGAAACCCAAGGAGGCAAAGCTCGTTTGGGTTCGTAAGAACTGATTGTTTGTGTGCAGGTGAGGAGAGGGACAGGTCCCTAGTATATGGACAGCGGGTGTTCAAGCCACATGACTGGAAAAATAGACTATTTCTCTTCACTGCAGCAGCATCCAGGAGGTACTATTACCTTTGGAAATAGGAGTAAGGGTGAGATCTTTGGTACAGGAATGGTTAGCTTATCAGAGAAGGTTGTGAGTACCAGCAGTCCCTTGGAATTGGTGCATATGGACTTATGCGGACCAATGAGGACTCAATCAATCGGAGGGAACTAGTATGTGTTCGTCTTGGTTGATGATTACTCAATCAATTGGTGCCAAGGAAGTAGAGACTTCACTTGTTCAGAAACTCAGAAGCATCAGATCAGATCATGGTACTGAGTTTGACAACGCACAATTCATCAGCTGGTGTGCTAGTCAAGGTGTTCATCACAACTTTTCAGCTCTAAGGACTCCACAGCAAAATGGGGTAGTTGAGCAGAAGAACAAGACCCTAGAGGATATGACCAGGACCTTGTTGCTAGAGAGTGGACTGCCAAAGAGATTTTGAGGCCACTTCTGAATAAGACTTCGTACGAATTGTTGAAGGGTCGAAGACCTGCTATATCGCACTTGAGGGTATTCAGGTGTCGGTGCATCGTTCATGACAACGGAAAGCATCAACTTGGAAAGTTTAAAGCAAGAAGCGAAGAAGGAATATTTGTAGGGTACTCACTGCATAGTAGAACCTACAAGGTGTACATCTAGAGGACTAGATCAGTCGAAGAGAGTCTTGACGAGCACGTCGTTGAGTGCTGCGAATTTGTCCCGGCTCTCCTACTAGTATAGTCTTGGTAAGCTGGGGTCGAATCCACAGGGAACGGTGAGAAGTCGCCTTTTAACTACAAACTAAAGATTGGGGTTGTGAGTGAAAACAAGAAAAAAAAGAAAATTGTTGTGCAAGTATAACTGGCGCACACACAGACAGCAAGTATAACAGGTGTTTATAACGATGCAAGAGATGAGCTCGGTTCAGATTCTTCACTATGAATTTCTATGTTTATCCTCGCTCACTAAAGATACACGATGTAGTGTTCACGTAAGTTAAGGTCCTGTCACAGCTTAATAACCTACACATACTTTCCGGTCAAGGTCCGTATGATATTATTATTCAACCTAGTCTAGTCAATAACGAATCCGGTCAAGGTAGCTATTGCCTATTCTAGTGTTACTCCTATCATTCACAGTCACGTACTTCTGATAGTTTAACTATAGATAATAGATTCTCCGACTAAGTCTGCGGTGCAAGGCTTCGCTTAATTGTCTAACCTAATTATCATGCAATTGAGTTCGGAATAATAATACTAAACTTTATCATGCAAATTAAGAACAAGACCTCAAAACATATAATTCATAGATTCAAATCCAAACCGAATTCAGTGAGTTTAGCTACTCATACTGAGTGAATACATCTCAAGAATAATTATGGAACAACTAAAATAACAAGACAAATCTGAGTGGTGCGTCGTCAGGCTCGGCCGGAATTCTACTCTTCTCTACTAAAATCGACCACTGTGATTTCCATGAAGCTTTGTATTTATAGTCTTGCCTCCTAGGGTTTCCACGAATATTTAGGCAAGAATATCTGTTGGAAATCATCTTTATCTCTAAAAATCAGCTTAGGAAATATTTAATCTCCAAAAACCGAATTTAGAAATATTCTTTGCGCGTGATGACGTCATCGCTCCGGTATTTCGCTGTCTGCTGACGTCACCGTTTTGCTGTCTACTGCGCGACCCTTACTCGCGTGCCATAGTGCTCGCGCGCTAGTGGTCTTTTGTCCTTTGTTGTCACCTTATTGCCTTTTGTTCCGAATTTCAGCCTTCTTGTTGCGTTTTTGTTCTAACTCTTCTAATCAGCCTGTAATACAAAACTACACCAAAAGCGTAATCTTATACTAAAATGTGTTAGAATATAAGCAGTGTAACGGACTTAAAGTAGCGTACAAAAGCACTCTATCAAATCCCCCACACTTACTCTTGTTCGTCCCTGAACAAGCCGGCTTCCTTACCTTTTGTGTAATGCACGCGTGAATGTTTGGACTTACTGCGCCACACGTCTGCGCCTCTCACAACCTGCGCAACTGTGATTATACAACATAAAACTGATTTAAGTCATTAATTCAAACCTTGTGTTACCTCTCTTATGGAATGCATATCAATTCGGATGATTGGGAGATAGTCCTTTTCAAGCACCGGTCACCGAATTCTTCTTGAGTTGCGATTGCATGGTTATTCGTATTCGCTTTCTTTGATACGTGATTGATCCGCGTCTTAGGGTTTCTGAGCTTCACGTCTTTGACGCTTCACTGTTTGTTCTCGGACAGATTGATAACTTTTGTTGCACACTTTCTTCTTTTCATTGTTTCGGCCTTTTGAGCTTTAACTTTGAATTGAATACTTCTCTTTTGTCCGGATCTTGTTTCTTCCCTAGAACGGTTTCCAATCATGGCCTTCGAATAGCAGCTTATGGAACCACGCCGCGCTCTCGCCTCTGCCTAGTCGCGCGCAAGTCAGGCCACGCGTTTGCAACCGCGCGCCCCTTCCTGAGCGACTAACTTCAGCGAAGACGGTCTGTTTTCCCGTCTCGTCACGCCATTAGGGTTTCGCCTTCGGCATCTGCGTGACTGAGCTTGCTCTTTTATCCTTTGACCGCGAAGTACCAACCTCCACGAATACTCATAACCATACAACCGATCCTCAAGCTTCGTTCGGTCGACTGCTTCTCTAGGACGTTTCTATCAGCTCCACATCCCTCTTTATTCCACTCAAGAGATACACAAAATTCGAAAAAATTAAAAAAATCAGAATATGTCATATATGCACAAATTAGCACAGGTGCGCGAGTACACACACAGGTCGCGCAAGCCAGCGTTTCTCGCCCACAATTACCTCTTGAGATGTTCACATTCAGTTTGTCCAGACTAAATTAAAAACGAAAAATTTATCCTAAAAACGAAAAAAAATCTAAACTACTCCTAAGATAGATGTACTACTACCCCCCCACACTTAAACAAAAACATGTCCTCACGTTATGCACAAGTAGTCAGGAAGGCAATAGTAATGCATGCACATATAGCAATTTGCACCGATCACAATCCAGAATTTAACGACACCACTGAAATAAGTCACACACCGGTTGCATTAAAATGCCGTACATAACATAATGACAATTAAAATACACGAGTTTTAAAGCAACAGTTCAAATAAGTCAGCCACCGATAATTTCATACACCGATTACAAAACACTTAGAATGATGTAGAAAAAGACCGGGAGAGCTCTTCAATTGGATCTTCATCCTGCAGTGCATACTCTTTCGGGATCGGGTCGCCCGCACGCCATCCTCTGGGTGGCGTCAAGTCCAAGTTAGCACCCTGGGGTGCTACATAATCCATCACACGCTGGGCGTTGAACACCCAGCGCTCATCAATCTGCACTTGTGCACCACTGCCTTGTGCGCTGGACTCAGCTCGCGCACGCCCTGTCTGGCGCCTGTTCCTTCTCGGCGCCACAGGCTCTGTGCATCCTCAACTGGTGCCGCTCTGTAACTCTCTAAACCGGGCCTGTAGCTCCAATAGGCTGTCCCATCTGCACGGATCTTAATACCCTTATACAGACGCATCTTCTGGCACGTCAGATACTCAGCCCTTACAATCGTGTGTTCCTCAAGCCATGGTTCCATATGCAGCGCACGTAAGAAGTGCGTGATCAATCCTCCACAAAGCAGCGGGCCCTTCATACTCACAGCTTCCCAGTAGCTGGTGAGCAGGCGCGTGTAGCGCACCTTCTTCCCATAGTAGAGACCCTTGAGGATCTCCATGTCCATCAATCCTGGGCGTTGTGACCCATTGTAGCGCCCGAGTATGGAGTGAGAAATCAGCCTCTGAAGATAAAACATCTTTGGATCCAACAGTTCAGTGTCGAGGCTTCTTCCTCCCGCATACGGCTTACTGCCGTCCGTCCAATCGTCCCAAGCCTCTTGGTCTGTGTGTTCGTCTACTTCTGCGCCGGGCATGCGCACGAGTCCCATGACTGCGCCGAACTGTGATGGCGCGGCCTCATAGTACACGCCCCTGTGGCGGTACCGAATCCGATCAGCTAGTCCCTCATATGATGCGAGGAACTCCAGTGTATCCTCCACGTCCGTGTCTGAGGACAGCTCCATAAACGCTCCTCATCCAGTTGCGTTGAAAGTCGCATGCACTTCTTCATAGAGCCCCATCTCACAGAGGAACTCCTCATCCACAAAAACCGTAGGCAAAATCTCACACCTACTGTACATCCTATACTTAAGCTCAAAATCCAATTTCTCAGACTGGTCTCTGCAGATCGACATAATAGCAAGCAAGAAAAACACTGAACAATCCTTATCTGGAGCGCGTGTCCTGTCACGCGCGTGCACTATGCAGATCTAGATCTTAACTTCCACTGGACAATTGGTACACCAAAACTGATCCAAATGCACTGAAATTTGGACAGTAGATTACCTGCACTGAGATATACGTTGTGGCCAAAAATCATGAAATTCTGGGTTGGGCGGCGACAGTGGCGGCGGTCGGTGGTGGCTTTGGTGGCTTTGGGTTTTTGTGTTTAGGGAGATAAGTTGAAAATGAAATGTAACACAAAATGAACCCCACATCACATATTTATAGTACAAAAAGCCCATATGCATGCATGGCCCAAAACTACATGGGCCCAAACTAAACCTAAACCTAAACTAAAACTAAACACACACAAAACAAACGAAAATAATCTAAGTTAAGTTTGTCGGAGTACCTTCCGACGAGCGCTTTGTTTAACGTCGTTAGCTCGACGCAAATGTGCACTTATAACGCACGGATCTCCTCCCCCACACTTGAATTTTTGCCTACTTCTGTATTATCATCTTCTCTGCATGACAAAAATTCAAGAGTGTTAGTATTAGCAGATACAACGTAATTAATGTGATCGGAGGGAAGGGTAATAGAAAACGCAAAATTTTGCGCATTAGGTCTTTCAGATGCGCTGGTTTGTGCGCATATTAGCTCTCGCGCGTTCCTGAGTCGCGCAGCCCTATTCTGCATGATCATCCTGCGCACCATATCTGCGTTCCGATGTTGTTCCCAAGTATCGTGTTGCTCTCGGCTTCGCTCTCTGCTCTTCTTATCGGGTGGCTTACTCTTTATGTTGTTCTGGCGCGCCAAAGGCATAGTCTTCTGGCTGGCGCGCCAAAGGCATAGTCTTCTGGCTGGCGCGCATCATCTCAGAATGCTTTGGTACTGGTGCTTTGTTTGAACTTTACCCGATCATTTACCACTGGTTCCTCGGACAACCTGATTCTGTTGATGACATCTAATCTGAGTATGTGCTTCTTATCTTGTAGCGTCACCATACCCTTACCGACATCTATGCACACTTGCGCGGTTCTCATGAATGGTCGGCCAAGCAACACAGTTTCTCTGGCTTCAGTATTCGGCTTGTTCATGTCAACTACATAGAAATCTGCTAGGAACTTGAGTTCGCCGACATGAGTCAAGACATCTACTATCTTCCCCTTTGCTTCGGTCCGTGAGTTGTCCGCAAGTAGTAATCCAATGTCCGTCGGCTCTAGAGGTCTCATTGACGATGCTGAATATAGCGAATAGGGCAGCAAGTTAACCGAGGCTCCTAAGTCTAACATGCACTCGCTAACCAGGGTGTCTCCAATAAAGCACGAAATGGTAAAAGTTCCCGGATCAGCGAGTTTCTCTGGTAAATCTGGAGCTAAACAAAGCTTTAGACTGGCTTGGAAATCATCCAGCATGATTTCATCCTTATTCTCCTCTGGTGCGTCAGGGTTGGTGCATGCAAAGACTGGTGCAACAACTATTTCTGTGCTCAGATCTGTTGTGCCATTAGTAGCGTGTGTATCAACTGGCGCGCTAGTACTTCCCGGTTGTGGCGCATCCATCTGAACCATGTTGATACTTCCCTTCGGATTTTGAATGACCTGAGAGGGCAGATTACCGTCACTAGCCTTCAATTCATTCACAGCTGTGGTAATCTGGGTGAGCTGGTTCTCTTTTAGTTTAAACCTTTTATCATTCTGCTCTTCATTCCTTCGCACTATCTCAGCCAACTGACCTACTATTTCCTCTAATGACTTCTTGGGTGGTTGAGTATTCTGCGTTTGCCCTTCAGTGCGTATGTGTGGTGGGTTGTAGGAAGTCACTAGCGCGTAAGGTCACGCGCCAGCTGGTGCATTCGGTTGCGCCCGCCAGTCAGCGCGCAGTCTCTGGAAATTCTGTTCATTCTTCCAACTAAACCTGTTCTCTGCTAAGCCGAATCTAGGCTGTCCTTGCTTAGCCTGACCATTATTCCATCCTCCTACTGCATTAACATCTGCGTGTTCTTCGAATAGGGAGGGGCATGCGTCTGTCAGATGGTCTGTGGCGTGACAGAATTCGCAGGGTCTTGTATCGGCGCTCTGTTTCATCATCAGTTTTTTGCATCATATCTTTTAAATCCTTAATCTCTCCAGTGACGTTCGCTTGATGCAATGATCTAGCACGGTTGTTCTTCAAAGAAACCTGATATCTGACTTGATCGGCCGTGTCCTCTATTAACTTCCAAACATCCTCCGGGTACATGTTCCTCACATTGCCTCCTGCGCAAGCATTCAGCAACCTGAGTTCCATCTCAGTTAATCCATTGAGGAAGTTCTCTATCAGCACATGTTGCGGGAGTCCATGATTGTAGCAGTTCGCTTCAAGTTCCCTGAACCGCTCATAGTACTCGGATAATGACTCTCCGTGCAACTGCTTTGGCGCGGCTAGCTCTCTTTTGAGTAATGATACCTTGGCTGCAGGGTAGAACTTATCCAAGAACCGTTCCTGCAACTCGGGCCACGTCCTTATCGATCCCGGTGCTAGCCCCATCAACCATTGTCGAGCTGAATCACAAAGTGAGAATGGGAAGGCTCTAAGTTTCAGCAATTCTGGGTCCTCGTTCCCATTCCTCATATTTTCACAAATGGCCGCGAACTCTCGTACATGTTTCACCGGATTTTCACTAGTCATACCATGGAACTTAGGTATGTAGTGAACAAGCTGGGTCCTCAGTTCGAAGTGACCATCAGGGGGGTAGTACGATGCACCAGGGTTGGTTAACGGCTTGAGGAGCCGACATCTCTTTGATGGTGCGTCGTGCCACCACCTGTCGCGCGCGTACGTCCATATTGTTCAGAGGCAGGTTGTCATTCCTTGGTAGTTCAGCGTCCATTCTGAACTCTAATTCCCTGCGTACTTCTCTTCTGATTTCCTCGAGTTCAGCTGGGTGTAGGCGAGCAAAGATGTTCTCGGCGTTGCGCACTAGCGCGTCTGGAGTTTCTCTTCTTCTGCCGATTACACTATTCTCACCAAAATCTTCCATACAAAACAAAAACAACAGCTAAATTAAACGTAACTATTTTTTTTGGAGTTTTTTTTATATATAAGAAAACAAAAAGTAAATAACAAAGAAAAAGAAAAGAAAACTTCTCTAGCCGCTCCCTGGCAACGGCGCCAAAATTTGACGAGCACGTCGTTGAGTGCTGCAAATTTGTCCCGGCTCTCCTACTAGTATAGTCTTGGTAAGCTGGGGTCGAATCCACAGGGAACAGTGAGAAGTCGCCTTTTAACTACAAACTAAAGATTGGGGTTGTGAGTGAAAACAAGAAAAAGAAAGAAAACTGTTGCGCAAGTATAACTGGCGCACACACAGACAGCAAGTATAACAGGTGTTTATAACGATGCAAGAGATGAGCTCGGTTCAGATTCTTCACTATGAATTTCTATGTGATCAGATCCTGCTTGACCAAATAGCAGTTGTTGATGGATTTATCACTAGTCATGACACATTTACCCTCTTGGTCAAGTACTTAAAATGAATTCTGACTGAACTTCACCTGCATATTCTCATCACAAATTTGACTAGTACTTATGAGGTTAGCTTTAAGTCCTTCAACAAGTAGTACATTATCGAACCGTGGCAGACCTTGAACAGACAGTTGACCACGCCCAATTACCCTACAATTTGTTCCATTGCCCAACTTCACAATTTGTTGTGGCACAGATTTGATGTTGGTCAAGTACTTAGATTCACCAGTCATATGTGTCGAACACCCACTGTCAAAGTACCAACGATCCTTAGCCAATTTGGTCGATGAATTGAGAGCAACATAGCATTCATAGGTTTGAAGGTATGCACTTCTCCCAAAATAGTTTTGACTCTCTCTCCTCGATCTCCAATAGTTCACCTTTGAATATTTAGACCTATCTTCAGACACGTGAATCGAAGCGGTTAGTGAACTGTAATTATTTAAGGACAATTCATACCTCTCCCTTTTGGGATATACTCGAGATTGTCTCAATTTTTGTTTTGACATCAGACCAATGTCTTGCTTCACCTGATGAGATTCATATTCATCGATGGTCTTAGCCAGTCGATACTTGGATCTGAACAACTTACATCTTGTCTCAGTATGTCCTTGCTTGTTGCAGAAGGAGCATGTTCTGGTCGATGCTTTGTGCAAGGTTTCCTTCATCACCATTTCATATTCATCATGTCACTTGATGCTTTGACAAAGTTGACTTTAGCTTTTGAGTTGTCCTTCACAATATCAAGTGTTTCACATCTAATCCCTAGATGCCCTCTCTTAGTTCTCTAAGCAGCAATTATCATATCAAGTCGATTGTTCCACTGTTCATCATGCCAAAGTATTTGTTCAGGTGGACCAGCTCTGTTCGAGCAGCAATCAGGTCATCGGTTGTCGATTTTAGTCGTTTAGTCAATTCATCATTCTTGGCCTGGAGATATGTTTTGTCTTCCTTAAGCTTAAAGTTCTTGACCATCACTAATTCCCATTTGGAGTACATTTCCTTACACATTTCTACCATATCCTCTTCAGTAGGTTCTGAATCACGGTCTGAGTCGCTGCTTCACTCTGTAGGTTGTTCATGATGACTTCTGCAGTCAAGGTAACACCTCCAAGTGACTCTTCCTCACCTTCCGATTCTTCAGTCTCCGAGTCACTAAGAGTGACCACAAATGACCTTTTCTACTTCTTCATATATGTAGGACACTCCCTCTGACAATCGTGACATTGTATTTCCTTAACATTCCTCTTCCTTCGTGCTTGTTCAGCCAATGACTTGATATGACTCCTCTTGTGAGTCTTCTGATTGGTGTGTTTTGAGCCATCTAAGACAAGGAAACGAACGTGAGATTCTCTGATGTTTACCATTCTTACTGGAGCTATGTGAACTCAGATCTTTTCACTCTATATGTCAAGCCTTGTTCAAGGTGGCGTTGACCTGAAATGTAAAACTCAAACATAAAGTAAATCCGACACAAAATTTTGTAACCTAGTTCAGCTCAATGCGAGTCTAATTAGGGGCTTATCCTCCAAGCCCAGTGGATACAAATTCACTATAGATAGAACAGTTTACGGAATTATGTAAGACAGACTCCCTCTCTGAACTACCACTGTAACGTGTTCTGAGTGAATAAGCGAGACAGACTCTGTCTCTGCCACTCCAGAGATACCTCCTCTAATTTCCACTCAAACCAGCTCTTCAGTTCTGGTCGTTCTTGAGACAGTATTCGGCTCTCTATTTAGCGTCTCCCTCTCGAGCAGACTTTAAGCACCGATATTGATAAGCTTCCTTGAGTTTACCTTTTTGTGTAGAATGAGACTATCTTCTTCTACTGGGTTTTTCCACCCTTCTTCTCTCTTCTTCTTTTTCTGGATGTGTGGAATATCTCCTTTTGAATCTCTTTTTCACACCACCCCTTAATTGATTCTACAAGTACGCTTCTAATACTCATGTACTCATCATGTCATCATCATATCAACATTATTCCATCATGTCATCCATAATGTTCTGATTCAGGTGTGGTAACAGTTAGCTTTAACTTTAGAAAGTTGACTTGTTCTTGGAATTTAGTGAGGCGGTTTTTCAGAGATTTCGTAATCTTGTCTCCTTCTGCTCTTGTGCGGATTTCTATTACAGATCATGTCATCAGCTATCTTGAGCAGCAGTCATATTTACATATGACGGTATTTAGTTAAATATTCTATTTGAGTTTTGCAAAACCATTTGTCACATATACTATTTGCACATCATGGTGCAGAATGCAGTACTTACAGTTTTTATAATGGATTTATGGGTATAATGCATGGAGGAATATTAAACTGTGTGAGAACGTGTGAAATATGATCATTACCTTTTGTCCGTAATAGTCCGATTGAAAAATTTAAAGTAAAAGCCTCAAAATTCAACCGCTAAATGATCAAAAATAATTTTAATCTCAATTATTAAATTCAACAAATTCAACAAATATAAATGTGTTTTTTATATTTTTATATATTAATATCCCATATGCTAACTGAATTATATATATTTATTACAACAAACAAAATCTATTGGGTCCTAAGCGATCCCCTTGTATGTGTGCTTCCACCCCTCCATACATTTATTGTAAGCGTCATGAGAGGCCTCTCTAGGTTGGACAGATTATTATATATTTATTGAGAAGTGTTGTTGTATGCTTGGTAGGACGTAATTATACGTACATTTATTTCGTTAAATCCACACCTTTAAATGTATTTGTATTGATACTTTCACTTAGTCTATTATGTTTTCTATTTTGGGTACATTAAAGAGTTTTGAAAAAAATACGGGCTAAATGAAGCTGAAAACGATTTAATTGAATCAGAAGATTGAATCGGGGCGAACCAAAAATTGGACCTCATACCGCCCGCACGGAACAACCGCTCGATCCATCATGCTGTGGCCAGTATCGCCAAACACCGCGCGGTGGGTACCATAAAATTTTAAAGAGTTTACCGGGATGGGCCGTCGAACTTTACCGGGTTTTCGGGCCGTTGGGCTGTTTGGATACCCCTAGTTCAACATTCCAAATATGTTTGATACCAATCATTTTGAAATACAATTTGAGATTTTAACGAAAGGAATCATGCTTCAACTCAAAGAGCAAGTATCTGAGAAATATAGTCAAGAAACTCAATCTAGAAAATGTCAATCACAAAACAACTTGATTTCTTGGTTTAGTAAGAAGCAAAACTGCATTTCTCTATCTACTACTGAAGTGTAGGGTATATCACTGCTGGGATAAATTGCCAACAAATGTAATGGATGAAGAGGACGAAGCTTGCACAACCCACGGTCTCAAAACTGCTAGAGTAGATAGTTGCAGAAAAAGAGAAAACATTAAAGAGGAGTCTAATGAGACACAGATCATAGAACCTTAGTTTGAAATCAAAAGGAGAAAGGTTGCTCCAACTCCAACAAAGGCTGATCGGAAGAAGAAAGGAAAGAAGGATGACCAACCCAATGTAGATACAAAACGTGGTTCTAAAATGTGAAGGCAACGGATGGATGGCATGTTGTTAAGGAGAGAAGGGTGATCTAGGAGAAGGTCATGCAGATTAAGAAGTTTGAGCCTTCATTTAGACAGGGGAAATGAAAAATATCGTCATCTCATAAGGATTTTTACTATCTTGTTTGTCGGTAGCATGACAATGCTACGTAATATGTTATATGTATGTCGGTTGTGACAAGCATAAGTCAGTAGCATCTCATCACCAACAAGCACATACACAACTTTAATTTGAGTGTGACTCAAGTTATTCTTTTAAACACTTTTTAAGCATCAGGGGAAATGTGTTGAACACAGTATAAGATTGCCACACCCCATATGAACTACAGGATCACACATTCTTAAATCGACAAATTCCAAAATGTCAATTCCAAAACACAGCAGCAAATGTTCATTCAAGCGTGTAACACTAAAAGGGCGTAACACCGGGGCTGTCATGATAACCCGTCCCGCTAGATCAGACCACTCGTCCGAGGAGCAATGTTGCAGCATTAACATATATGTAAATAATAACATCCAAGGTGTCAACAACTCGGTCTTGGTTGGAAGTGCAGTCAAGCTGACAGATTCAAGTGTATACTTATGTGTCGGACACAAGATGAGAAGCAAAAGAAGGAAAATTGGAGTAACCAGGGGATTCGAGTTACTAGGAATCTTATTGCTACCTTTGATGTTCATAATTTTGGTAATGTTCTTAACTTAGATCAACGCCATTTTCAGGTATCTTGAAACTGATGTACCACCAAGAATTAACAAAAAGAAGGGCACTCCTTTTTATCCGGTGGCGAATATTGTTACACGACTGTCCAAACATATCATTCGGTTCTCCGATTCTTACCTTTAGAACCTTATTTACATTTGCTCAGATTAGTTAGACACTGAGACTTCAAATTTAGTTTCAGTTTGAGATCTTTAACTTCTGCTAAAAATAGGGAAATTAGAGAACTTAACAACATCGGAAGAAAAAAGCTCTTAGAATACGATATTATAGTAATAAATCTACATTCGCATCAGCATGAACGACTTGTAGTGATACAATGTGGAGAAGGAAGATTAATGAGAAATGAATCTTCATTTCTTGATAAACTGCAAGCCATTTGCTTCAGAGTACCGCTCCATAAATCTCATGAACCGGTCCCAATCTTTGGGTGTACGCATCACATATTTGGCCTCAACACCTGCAGGTTTTCCGTTAACAAATTTAGCACTGACATCAACAGATTGAAGAACTCCCTCTTCATCAATCATGTAGAATCCCGTGATGTCTCCAACTTCACCAGATGAGTCAAATACGGATGGTTGATCAAACCTAAATATGGCCATCCCATTTGTACCATCTCTCGATTTTGTTAATTTCACATCTGGTATTGTTTGTTCGTCTATGCCTTGGATGAACTGAATTTTTGGCTTTGACATCATTATGATGGTGCCAAAATCTTTTGACCGGAATTTAGTTGAGGTCCATTTTTGATTTGGCACAAGCAAAGACTGGCCAGCAAATGAGGATCGTGCATTGTTATGAATGCAAGAGACAACGCCTACACCATAAAATCAATCCATTTAGACACAAGTCCATGAGACAAAAGATATGTGGGATTGCCAAAGAGATGAACAGCACACCTTCCAATAAAGTTATTCGTGTAAAACAAAAGGCACAAATCAAAATCAAATCGTCTGCAAACAAAAAACAGCCTTCCAGTATGTGAAATGGCAATACATAAGGTACTGGCCATGAAGTATTTTATGACTCGAGCATCAAGAATAGTTACATCTTTAGGAAAATCAAAAGACCAAAGCCACCAACTTTTTCTGGGTTGCTAAAAACATATTTTCCAGATGTATGAGATCTTATATTGCGTACAGCTCTATGCAGCGGATCCAAAACACATAATTTAGGTTAAAACTACGTAGTTTTACGATGGATTTATTATTTTAATTTAAGTTTTCATATAACCAGGGACGGAGTCAGCTAGAGGCAATATAGGCTAAAGCCCAAGTAACTTCAAAAAAAATATGAAAAAAATTAAATTTCAACCTAACAAATTTAGAGAAATTTTTTTAGCGCAACCTTTTTTCATAAAAATTAGGATTAACCCAACATAGTTTTGATTCCTGGATCCGTCCCTGCATATAACAATGTAGTTTTATAACCATTTGAATTGAACTAAGTAGTTTTCAATCCGCTTCAATTGACTGAAGGCTGCACCGGATCTAAAATTGCTTCTAAAGCCATAACGACATTGATGTATGTGACAATGGCTAAACTTCTGATTTTCACAAAATGTATAATACTCAGAAGTTGTACATTTTCAGTTTTTACGACATGACCGGAGAAACTCGAACTCGAGTATCTATCATTTTAGGAAAATAACAAAAGGTCATACGTAGGATTATCCATTTGAAAACATAGGAGCATTAAACAAAAAAGGAAGAAATGATACCTAAAGTATGCCGGAGCTGGCGAGTGTAGGTAGATAGTGAAGGGCATGTTGGAACAGAACAGAGAGCAGTAGTAGTCGCCATTGGAGAAACCAGCTGGACCTGGAAAGTTCAGGGTCAGTTTCGAAGGTGGTGGTTGTTTTGAGTGAGTGAAATGAGATGTGTAAGATAAATAGCCATACGTTTTCAAGCGACGTTTTGAGGATTAGACGACTCCAGAATTGTTAGTTGGGCTGTATAATTTATTGGACTTTGCAAAAAAATTGTATTGAAGGGCCTGACTAGGTGTATATGCATGACAGAACATGTAATGTAAGTTTAAGGTGATATGTTTTTTAAAGTAATGAATATTAGTAGGGAAAGGATTAGTTAAAAATATTCAAAAATATAAAAGATCCAAATCATCGATCCATATCATTAAAATAACATTAACTGGGTTCAAAATATTATTTTAAAAAATTATTTCTCGATTAAAAATAAGGAATATTTATCGAAAATCATCAGTAAAAAGCATAAATTGTTCAAAACCACCCGTAAAGATCAATATTATTATTAATCATCCCCTAACATATATTATATTACTTAAAACCACACGTAAGAACTTTGCAAAAAACCATAACGGTTGAGTTTGACGATTTTATTTGGGACAAAATTCCATCTGTTGGATTATTAATGATCGACAATCGTGATCATGTCTCACACGGTCTCATATATATATATATATATAGAAAAGCTCTTTTGAGACCCTTACTATTGGGTGAGACCCTGAGACCCCAATCATGGCCGTTGATTGGATTTGCTTTTGGGGTCCGGATTGTGCCACGTGGAGGTGAGAGAACAAAAGCAGGAATTTCTCTCACCTCCGATTTCTTTTGTTCTCTCCCCTCCACGTGGCACAATCCGGACCCCAAAAACAAATTCAACCAACGGCCATGATTGGGGTCTTAGGGTCTCACCCAATAGTAAGGGTTTCAAAAGAGACCACCCCTATATATATATATATCTAGATTTACTTTGGTTCCTTAGAATTTGGTAACTGACGCACCATTTTGTAATTGTAATCAATCACTTTAGTTTGTAAAAAATTTGAAATTTCGTTGAACTTGTTCGAGCAGCTGAGATTTGAAACATTAGTATCTGAAACTGAAAGTAATAGCCATTATTTTCAGTCACAAGGTGTTGGAGATACTGGTCCAAGCTCGGCTCCACCAGCTTCGTCGGCACGTCCATCGCCGCCACCACTGAAAGAGAAAGACAAGCCCGGTTAAGTGACCTAATTTAAATTAGGTCAAATAGGACGTTAGTTCAAGGACCAATTTGTAATTATAGAGTAGTTTAGTCAAGAAATGTAATTAGCAGATAATCTGTAACAGTATATAACTACCTTTACCTCCATTATGGAGATCAATTCAATACAATCAATTTTCTTCATCTCTGATCATCTTCCTGTTAAGCTCGCCGGAGCTCCGGCGACATACGATCCTCCTTTTCTACATGGTATCAGCTTAGGTTGCTAGCTCAGCGCCGATCCTTTCTGATTTCTGTGAATCTCTGATTTCTGGAGCTTTCTTGAACAAGTTGTTCAACATGGACACTGCAAGCACTGTAAGTCGTCCAAACTACCCTGATCCTCCTCTAACTGATCCTCATTACATAGCCTTGAATGAAAATAGCAATATTCCTCTTGTCACGCAAATCTTGATCGATGAATCGAACTTTGTCACTTGGAGAAAATCCATGGCGATGGCCCTTGGTTGCAAGAACAAACTGGATTTCATTTCAGGAAATTGTCCAAGGCCTCTTGATCCTGCAGAGTTACTAAAATGGTTGAGATGCAATAACTTTGTATTTTCTTGGTTCATGAATTCAGTTTCGCCAGAAATTGGTTCTTCACTTATTCATGCAAAAGATGCAATAGAAGCTTGGTCAGATCTAGCTACCAGGTATTCAGTATCTAATGGTCCTAGAATCTTTGCTTTACAAGAGGAAATCTATCAGTTGAAACAAAGTGAATTGACTGTGGCTAAGTATCATGAAAAATTAGCACAATTATGGGGTGAAGAAGAGGCTCTGAATCCTCAAGACTCATGCAATCTGGGTGTTAATTGTAAAGCAACCATCTACATGCGAAACAAGAAGACACTAGACAGAATCATGAATTTTTGATAGGCTTGAATGAAGCACATCTAGGCATCAGATCACAGATATTGGCTATGAAGCCTATGCCTTCACTCAATGAGGTATATTCTATGATCACTCAAGATGCAATCCAAAGAGGATGTAATAGAAGTACTCACCTAGAAGCATCAGCTATGTACTCTGCCCAAGGCAATTCTTCTCAGCAGAATCATCAACCTACAAGGGCCAGAACAATGACAATCAAAAACAAGTGCAGAAGAAGAAATTATTTTCCAATTATTGTCAAATGGAAGGGCACACGAAGGAGAAATGCTACAAGTTACATGGTTATCCACCTGGACACAAGTTTCACAAACAGGAGGAAATCAAAATTCAAAAGGGAACAAATCAGCTAACAATGTTGTACAGAATGTTCTCAAACATGCAGATTCTCCAAAAGAGCTACAAACAGTTAAGATGAGCCAAGACCAGCTGAATAAACTCATGGCACTACTGAGCATGTCTACTGAGACTCAAGGACTAACAGCAGGTATCACTTGCTTGACTCATGTTGATATATGTTGTGATAAATGGATTATTGACAGTGGCGCAACTGATCATATAACTCCCTATTCACACTTATTACATGATGTCAAACAGTTGTCTATGCCATACAGGATTTCTATGCCTAATGGAAATTACATTACAGTCACTCACAGTGGGAAAGCTAGAGTCAGTGACTCTATTATTCTGGTTGATGTACTTTGGTGCCAACTATCAAATTTAATTTGATCAGTGTGGGAAAGTTAATTGGTAATTCTCACCAGACTATTCAGTTCACTAACAAGGGCTGCTATTACAGGAAACAACAAACAGATTTCACAACGGATTGGTGATTTTGTTAAGGGCTATACATTCTAGACTCAACAAGGAGTGGTGAATGCTATTCTACTCAAAGCAGTACAGATTTGGCCAGCTTATGGCATAGAAGATTGGCTCATGTGCCTTTTCAGAAACTGCTAGCTATTTTCAGAATACATCCCAAACTTAGTTTGTAAAACTAATTCTTCTCATTGTGAAGTTTGTCCTCAAGCTAGGCAACATAGACTCCCATTTACAGAAGTTCAACAAACAGTATCAATGCATTTGATCTACTACATGCTGACATTTGGGGTCCTTACAGTGTTCCACAATTACAGGAGCTAAGTACTTCTTAACACTTGTTGATGATTTCTCTAAATTCACATGGACATTTCTTATGGAAACAAAATCAGAAGTGACAGATTCATCATCAAGTTCTTCAATCTTATACACACTCAGTTTGGCTCAAAGATTAAATCCTAAGGTCAGACAATGGGAAAGGAGTTTACTAGCCTGAAAACTACTTCTTTTCTACATTCAGTGGGGTGTATTCATCAAACATCATGTCCCTACAGTCCACAACAAAACGGAGTAGTGGAAAGAAAACATAAGTACTTACTTGAGACAGCAAGAGCTTTAAAGATCCAGTCTGGGATTCCTGTTATTTTTTGGGGAGATGCAATCCTCACTGCAACCTACACAATTAACAGAATACCTTCAATAAAGCTGGGATACAGAACTCCATATGAGGTACTCTACAACAAATTACCTACTTTTGATCATATCGAAGTTTTTTGGGTGTTTGTGTTACATGACAGTTACATCACCTAAGGCAAAATTTGATCCAAGGGCAAAAGCTTGTGTATTCATGGGATATCCTTTCGGCCAAAAAGGATATAAGGTATTTGATATATCATCCCATAGTTTTTACACTACACATGATGCTATATTTCATGAAGACATTTTTCCTTTCACAAAAACAACCATACCAGCCAATCCTACACCAACTATCCCTTTATTCTCAAACCCCATTGATTCCCACATTGACACCATTGATGAAACCCTACATACAATTCCACACACTCTCCCCTACAATTCCCCTCATACAGATACCCTCCTGAAATTCCTGAAATTCCTCAGCCAACTAGAAATCAACAAGACCACACAAAGCCCCACCTAGACTAAATGACTACATATACAACCAGCTTTCCACCTTACCAACAAAATACCCAATACATACTTACCTAGATTACTCTGGTTGCTCTCCTGCCTTTCAGCACCTAGCCCTGCAGATAACTGACGAGCACGTCGTTGAGTGCTGCAAATTTGTCCCGGCTCTCCTACTAGTATAGTCTTGGTAAGCTGGGGTCGAATCCACAGGGAACGGTGAGAAATCTCCTTTGATCTACAACTAAGATTGGGGTTGTGAGTAAACAAGTAAAAGACAGAAAACAGGAGCGTGAGTACACTACTGGCGCACAGGATTAACTACGAGTGTGAAATATAAATATGAGATGAGCTCAGTTTAGACTTCTCACTATGAACTTCTATGTTTATCACAGGTTTTTCTAAGGATTTATGACAGATTGTTCACGTAAGCTAAGGTCCGGTAAAGGCTTAATAACTACACATATATTCCGGTAAAGGTCAATATGATATTACTACCCAACCTAGTCTAATTAATCACGAATCCGGTAAAGGTAGTGACTAACTATTCTAGTGCTACTCCTATCATTCACTGTAACGTACCTCTGATAGTTTAACAGTAGATAATAGAGTCTATAATTAGGTCTGCGGGTAAAGGCTTCGCCTAACTATCTAAACTAGTTATCATGCAAGTTTGCTCGGAGTAATAATACTAAACAGGTCAAACGTTAAGAACGAAACCTCAAAACATATGATTCATAGATAAAAGTCCAAACTGAATTCAACAAGTTAGCTAGACATGCTGAACATATTCATCTCAATATCTGTATGTAAACAACAAGTAAAAAGACTATAGCCTGGTGCGCGCGTCGTCAGTGCGCGTAACAGTCTTGCGCCGGCAGAATTCCGGTCCTTCTTCAATCTGCGCCTCTCTATCTCCAAAATTGCACACTTATGATTTCCATGAAGCTTTGTATTTATAGTCTTGCCTCCTAGGGTTTCCCCGAATATTTAGGCAAGAATATCTGTAGGAAATCTTCTTTATCTCTAAAAATCAGCTAAGGAAATACTTGATCTCCAAAAACTGAACTTAGAAATATTCTTTGCGTGTGATGACGTCATCGTTCCGAATATCTCACTGTCTGCTGACGTCATCGTGTTGCTGTCTTCTGCGCGACTAAGATTGGCGCGCCACACTGCTCGCGCGCTCGTTGTCCGTTGGCTCTTGTCAACTTGTTGTTTTTTGCTCCGAAAGTCAGCGTTCTTGTTGCACTTTTATTCTAACTCTTCTTTTCAACCTGAAATACAAAACTACACCAAAAGCGTAATCTTATACTTAAATATGTTAGACTATAAGCAGTGTAACAGACTTAAAGTAGCGTACAAAAGCACTCTATCAAATCCCCCACACTTACTTTGTTCGTCCCTGAACAAGCCGGCTTCCTTACTGACGAGCACGTCGTTGAGTGCTGCAAATTTGTCCCGACTCTCCTCACTAGTATAGTATTGGCAAGCTGGGGTCGAATCCACAGGGAACGGTGGAAGTCTCTTTTCAACTACAAACTAAGATTGGGTTGTGCGTGAGTTTAAAGAAAGAAAGAAAAAACTGCTGCGCAAGTACAACTGGCGCACACACAGACAGCAAGTATGAAAGACGCAAAAAATATGCAAGAGATGAATCCGGTTCAGATTCTTCACTATGAACTCTATGTTTTATCCTTGGTCACTAAAGGCACATGATATAATTGTCCACGTAGATTAAGGTCCTGTCACAGCTTAATAACCTACACATACATTCCGGTCAAGGTTTGTATGATATTACTACTCAATCTAGTCTAGTCAATAACGAATCCGGTCAAGGTAGTTACTGCCTATTCTAGTGTTACTCCTATCATTCACAGTCACGTACTTCTGATAGTTTAACTATAGATACTAGATTCTACAACTAAGTCTGCGGTGCAAGGCTTCGCTTAATTGTCTAACCTAATTATCATGCAATGGAGTGCGGAATAATAATACTAACTTATCATGTAAATTAAGAACAAGACCTCAAAAACATATTATTCATAGATCCAAATCCAAACCGAAATCAGTAAGTTAGCTAGACATACTGATCGAATACATCTCAAGAATAATTATAAGACAACTAAATAACAAGACAAATCTGATGCTGTCGTCTGCGTCGTCAGGCTCGCGTGACAGGTTGCGCACGTCTTCGCCGGAATTCTGCTCTGCGCCGTCAGCTCTCTCTCTCCTTCGATTTCCATAAGCTTTGTATTTATAGTCCTTGCCTTCTAGGGTTTCCACGAATATTTAGGCAAGGATATCTGAGGAAATCATCTTATCTCTAAAAATCAGCTTAGGAAACCTTAAATCTCCAAAAACCGATTTTAGAAATATCTCTTAGCGCGTGATGACGTCATCGTTCCGAATATCTCGCTGTCTGCTGACGTCACCGTTTTGCTGTCTTCTGCGCGACCTTCACTCGCGCGCCATGTTGCTCGCGCGCAGTGGCCTTCTGTCCTTTGTTGTGTTGTTGTCTTTTTTCTGGAGATTCAGCCTTCTTGTTGTGTTTTTGTTCTAACTCTTCTTTAAGACCTGAAATACAAAACTACACCAAAAGCGTAATCTTATAATAATATGTTAGAATAAGCACTGTAAAGGACATAAAATAGCGTACAACTACGCTCTATCAAATCCCCCACACTTACTCTTGTTCGTCCCTGAACAAGTCGGCTTCCTTACCTCTTGTGTACTGCACGCGTGAATGTTGGACTTACTGCGCCACACATGTGCGCCACTCTCACAACCTGCGCAATTGTGACTCTACAACACTAAACTGATTAAAGTAACTGATTCTAACCTTGTGTTACCTCTCTTGTGGAATGCAAATCAATTTGGATGATTGGGAGATAGTCCTGCTTAAGCACCGGTCACCGAATTCTTCTTGATTCGCGATTGCATGGTTATTCGTATCCGCTTTCTTTGGTACGTGATTGATCCGCGTCTTAGGGTTTTCTGAGCTCTACGTCTTTGACGCTTTACTGTTTGTTTCTCGGACATATTGATAACTCTGTTGCACAATTTCTTCTTTTCATCGTTTCGGCCTTGTAAGCTTTCACTTTGAATTGAATACTCTGCTTTCTGGTCCGGATCCTTATTTTTCCCTAGAACGGCTTCCAATCACGGCCTTCGGATAACAGCTATGGAACCACGCCCCGCTCTCGCTTCTGATTAGTCGCGCGCAAGTCAGGTCACGCGTTTGCAACCGCGCGCCCCTTCCTGAGCAACTGACTTCCACGAAGACGGTCTGTTTTTCCGTCTCGTCACGCTGGTAGGGTTTCGCCTTCGGCATCTGCGTGACTGAGCTTGCTCTTATTCCTTTGACCGCGAAGTACCAACCTCCACGAATACTCATAACCATGCAACCGATCCTCAAGCTTATTCGATCGACTGCTTCTCTAGGACGTTTCTATCAACTCCACATCCCTCGTTATTCCACTCAAGAGATACACAAAATTCGAAAAAATTACCAAAAATCAGAATATGTCATATAAGCACAAATTACCTCAGGTGCGCGAGTACGCACACAGGCGCACGCCAATGTTTCTTCGCGCAATACCTCTTGAGATGTGTTCAACTTTCGGTTTGGTTTGTTTTAAACAAAAAAAACGAAAAATTTATCCTGAAAAAATAAAAATTCCTACTCCTAAGATAGATATACTACTGCCCCCCCACACTTAAACAAAAACGTGTCCTCACGTTATGCATAAGTAATAAAGAAGGCAATAGCAATGCACGGGTTACCTCCCGGAAGTGCCTTGGTTTTAACGTCGCTGGCTCGACAGTACCTGATTTGGTCAGTGCCGTGGTATTTTCTCAATGTCCGCGCGACCTCTTGTACGCGTCTTCTGGCGCGCGTGGTTTGTGGTGCGTGCGTCTGCTAGGTCTGGTGCAGCTTCTCCTAACTCACCTGGTGATAAGAGGTCGAATTCCTGTACTGGTGGAACAGGGCCCGAGAGATACTTCTTAATGCGCTGGCCGTTTACCTTGAAGCGATGATGATCTTTCTCATCCTCGAGTTCTACGGCTCCATGTGGAAAGATTTTTGTGATTGTAAATGGTCCAGTCCACCTGCTTCGCAATTTCCCTGGCATGATCTTTAATCTAGATGAGAATAACAGCACTTTATCACCAATATTAAAAGAACGTCGAAGAATAAACTTATCGTGATATATCTTGGTGCGCAGCTTGTAGTCACGCGTGCTGTCATAGGCGTCTGCACGCAACTCATCCAGCTCGTTTAAGTCCAACATCCGTTCACGCCCTGCGCTATCCAGGTCTAGATTGCACGCACGCAATGCCCAGTAAGCCTTATGCTCCACTTCTACCGGGAGGTGACAAGCTTTCCCGAAAACCAACCGGAATGGTGAAGTGCCAATTGGTGTTTGAAAGCCGTCCTGTACGCCCATAGCGCATCATCCAGCCTGAGGCTCCAATCCTTGCGTGTCGGTTTAACCATCTTCTCAAGTATTCGTTTGATTTCTCTGTTTGAGATTTCAGCTTGACCGTTTGTCTGTGGATGGTAGGCCGTGGATATCCTATGCTGAACTCCGTAATGTTTGAGTACCTGTGCCATCATTCTGTTACAAAAATGAGTTCCCTGGTCACTGATCAGTGCCTTGGGTACACCATAACGGCAGAAAACGTTAGTGCGCAAAAAATCAGTAACAGTTTTAGCATCATCTTTTCTTGTAGCTTTAGCTTCAACCCATTTAGACACATAATCCACTGCTACTAGAATGTACTCAAATCCAAATGAAGGGGGAAAGGGTCCCATGAAATCTATTCCCCACAGATCAAATACCTCGTCCACCATGATGGGCGTCTGTGGCATCTCGTTGCGCGCCGATATATTACCTGCGCGCTGACATCTATCGCAACTTTTGCAGTGCGCGTAAGAGTCCCTGAACACATGTGGCCAATAAAAACCAGAATCTAGGATTTTTCTACTTGTTCGTTTCGGGCCGAAATGGCCTCCACAAGCGTGTTCATGACAAAAGGTTAGAACTGAGTCTATTTCATGATCTGGGACGCAGCGTCTAAGTATCTGATCCGGGCCTATTCTAAACAGGTACGGATCATCCCATAAATACATTCTAGCGTCATGTTTTAATCGTAATTGCTGCGGTTTATTGAAAGAAGGGGGAAACGTACCAGTGACCAGGTAATTCACGATGTGAGCGTACCATGGGGCCTTACCTTGTATCGTCATTATATGCTCGTCGGGGAAAGTTTCCGTTATATGCCCTTGTTCCTTCG